>VMDO01017499.1:0-44726 GCA_007922755.1 Pedetes capensis | reverse complement strand
TTCACTTAAAATAATTTTCTCTAATTCCATCCATTTTGCTGCGAATGACCCTATTTCATTTTTCTTGATTGCTGAATAGTATTCCATTGTGTATATATACCATAGTTTTTTTATCCATTCTTCTGTTGAAGGGCACTTTGGTTGATTCCATACCTTTGCTATTGTGAAAAGCGCTGCATTGAACATGGAGATGCAGGTGATGAGACACTACTTGACACTGCATGTCTGGCACTATTGTCAGTGTTTCTCTGCTATTCATAGGGTTTTCAATGGCAGATCGGTTTAGGAATGGGGTGCTGGTCCTCTTCCCAAGCCTCTAGCTCCCAGTATTCCCATGTGGTCTCCCAACCAAGTACTAACCACACGCGACCCTGCCTAGCTTCCAAGATCTGACAAGATCAGACGGCAGGGTGGTATGGTTGTAAGCACTTCACTCAAGATAGTTTTAATTTTTCCTTAGGTTTCAGAAACTCACAAAAACAAACTTACCCACACATATTTATCAGTGAAAGATTATTCAGTTTATAAATCTGTTAGCTTCATTTGTTATTGTTGTTGTTAGGTGCCATCAAGTCGGTATCTGACTCATAGGGTTTTCAATGGCTGACTGTTTCGGGATTGCCTTGGGAGTGGATTGCCAGGTCCTTCACCCATTTTTTCGGTGCTGGGAATTGAACTCGGGACCTCAGAGACTATAGCACAGTGCTCTACCAACTGAGCTAAATCCCAGCCCCTAGCTTCATTTAGTGCATGCATAATCTACTCATTTATTTAAAAACATGAAAATAGCCTGGGCATGGTGGCACACACCTATAACCCCATACTCTGAAGGCTAAGGCAGAAGGATTATGAGTTCAAGGCCAGTCTGGGCTACATAATGAGATCCTGTCTTTAAAAAAATTTTCCAAATAAAAACATCAGCCCTTTGACTATCAATTTCAAGTCAAAATACATGACAATAAGTATTTTATTTCCAGAAACTCTTCATTACAATGAGCAAAACATGAACATGAATAGAAAAATAATTGGATTGCATAATATGAGTTTGTAAAATGCCTTTTCCCACCACTTTCCTGATTTTTCTGTCAAATTCATGCATACTCACTTTTTGATATATGTGTCACTATGGTAGTAAAAGGGTTTAAGTAGGGTAATTATGGTATTTGTATACTTCATAAAATGACATGAGTAAGAAAGACTATTGGGGTACCTTTATAACTACCTGTACTGAGATGAAAATATCTTCACAGAGATTTTGAAGAAGGATGTTATGGAAATGAACAAATTTTAGTAGTAAAAAAAATGAATACTAAGAAAATGCTGGGAGTTAAGGGTGAAAAAAATAGATTTGAGACCAGATTGTGCAGAAACTCAAATTGTGGGCACCCCTGAATGTATTTGACAGCAGGAATTAATTATCTGTGAAATTCATTATGTGTTTTAATCAAAATGATGAGTGCAAAGGTGAGTCCTGAGGATGATACGCCCCCTAAAGAGGCCCACATAATCTTATTTTAACAGAAAGAAAGCATCCAGATCTAGCCACAAAGCTAAAGTAGTTATCTGTACTGATCTCTGCATTAAGGGGAACATTGACAGTTTACAGTTGTGTAGAAGAAAGCACAGGATGAAGAACGGTTGGGAGGCCACATCATATGAAAAGGTAATCAGTTGTTCTGGGAAACACTTGATTCAAGACAAAAAACTAAGTGGAGATAAAATTGCTGTCTTGATTAGAAATAGCTTTTTATATAGAGGTAACCTCCCTGGCACAAGCAGTATTTATGCACTTTATATGACCATTTGTAATGGGTGCTACGAATGGATGATCTTGACAGGTAAAAGGTTCCTGGTTCCAGTGGGAGAGTAGTTGAAACCACTTCGGTGATCCCTTCCAATTCTGTCATTATGCCCCCGCCTCCCCCCAGAATTGAATCCAGGGCCTCACAGATGCTTGGCAAGTACTCTTATCACTGAATTAAATCCTCAAACCCTTCTATTTTTATTTTTATTTTTATTGTGGGTTTTGGTTTCTTGAGACAGGGTCTCACAGGCTTTCCTGGAACTTGAGATCCTCCTGCCTCAGCACCCCTAAGTGCTAGCATTACAGGCTTGTACCATCATGCCCAGCTTTATTATGCTACTAAGGGAATTTTTCTTTTTAAGGTTACTTTCTTTACTAGTCAGACATCGAATCCAGCATTGTCCTGAATGACTCATTCTCTCTGCTTGGATTGGCTGCCTCGGGAACCCTCTGAATAAGGAGTGCTGTAGACAATTTCCTTAAAAGCAACTCCAGTGCTACCAGCATTTTAAATTGGTTAGGTTTTATTCCACGCCCCACTTGTTTTTCAGTCCTGAGGGGTTGACCCCAGGACCTCACACATACTAGGCAAATGCTCATCCACTGAGATGCACTCCTATCCCTTTTTTAATTTTTTATTTTGAGACAAGGTCTCACTAAGTTGTGCAGGCTGCCTCTTTCCTTGAACTCAAAGTTCTCCTGCCTCAACCTCCTGAGTCTCACCCAGCTTATTTTCCATTCATAAGAACAAAGATAAGCTTAAATGTTTTGTTTGTAATTCAGATTGTACAGCCTCACGAAGAAAAAATAAGAATGTCGCACTTTATAATACAGAACATTTTGAATTCTCCTTTATCTCTCTTTCGCCCTCTTTCTTCTGATTTCCCTGCCATTAATGGAATAATTAAAGCATTTTCTTACGTGTGGTAACAAACTAAAAACAACAGGCCTTTAATATATGCAATATAGTTTATTCGTGCTAAACATAAAAATATTTTATTACAGGATATATTTTCTAGTGTTTTAAATTCAAATTTGTGTTGTAACTTTTCCCCTTTTTTATCTGCTGCTGAAAAGAGGTTCCAGGTAATCTTTTCCTTGCTATGTTTACAAGGCCTAATTTTGTGTTTTTATCATCTTTTACGTTTGCCATTAATGAGCTATGCTACTGGTGGTCTTTACCTGTAATCACAGTCTTCTACATTTTTTTCCTTTGGAATTAGTATCCCTATAATGAGTAGCATCTTAATTATTGGACTTAAACTATATAACTAATTGCTTTACTAAAACTTTATCCATTAAAGTTGTATAATTTTATAAGTTGTAAAGTGGTATTTTAAGCAACAGTATACCTCATATAAATGAGCCTTATAAAAATTAAAATACCCTTGTTATATAAAATTATATGATAAAAATTGCCTGTTTATTGTTTGAGTTACAATTAAAGATGTGAGATACTAACATTGAATAAAGTTCACCAACAGAATTGACTTGTAAAAAAAGCCAAAGTTTCTATCATTCTTTGAAGAAGTCCTAGTAGAAACATTTTTAAATGTCAGATATTATAAGTTTACTTCTATTTCTTACTTATGAGCATTCCAAAAAGTATATGAAGTTTTGAAACCAAAATTTCTGTGATAACTTGAAAACTTGTATCTTCTTGATAAGGACATTTAATGACACCAGTCAGTCATGCTGGCATATTCCACATACTATTTCACATTACCTATGAAAATCTACTTTCATTCCATTTCACTTCATTTTGGAAGTGCTGGAGATCAAACCCTGGGTCTTGCATATGCTAGGCAAGCTTTCTACCACTTAGTCACACATTTACTTTATTCTGCATGTTCCAGCCCTCTATATTTATTTTATATTGCGTGTTCAAGTTATAATACTTCATTTGCTTTTTCGGATGGTGGGGTACTAGGGGTTGAACCCAGGGCCTCATGGTTGTGTGCTTTACTAGTGCTATACCACTGAGCTGTACCCTTTTTATTAATATTTATTTTTTATGTTTTTTTTATTTTGAGACAAAGTCTCACTAAATTATGCAGACTGCCTCTGGTCTCCAACTTGGAATTCTCCTACCTTCGCCTCCCAAGTTGCTGGGTTTATAGGCATGAGCTATCTTGCCCAGCTTTCATTTGCTTTTTATAAATGTATAGCTTGACAATAATGTGAAGTATAAATATAACCTTTCCCTTTAATTTTAGAAGACTTATTCATACATGTTGGATTTTTTTCCCTAAGAAAGTTAATTGGTATCACTTCTGATTCAGTTGTAATAAATTCAGTATTTAAAATGTGGAGAAGGGTTGATTCGTGATTGGTTTAGATTCAATGTTCAGATTATTAAATATCCAATTGATGGTTATTTGAGATAAACTAATTATATTTTTATTATATAAAGAGATTTACAGACATTCCTCCACGTTTAAATGACTCAAAATGGGAACCTGTTAGGACATGGGACATTATAAGTAGATTCTGAGCAGATGAGAGAGGCCTAATTTGAGAGCTACTATGTAGGGAAAGTTGATAGTATTTAGTAAGTAGTGAGAATAGGGAAGAAGAGTAGCTGGAGACTAGTAATAGTGACTACCTTTTACAGAGTATTGTATGGTTTACAGTGCTTTGTGACTATAAAATGTCTTTCTTGAATAACTGTCTGATGGCAACATCATTAGCCAATATAAGGGCCTTCAGGAGGCAAAGAAAGAAAAGGGCATGGAGGAACAAGTAATGAGGAACATGGAGGAAGATGCCATTATAAATTTGAATTCAAATGTGATTTATGTTGCTGATGATATAGAGAATTCATAGAAATACAATCAAAGTTCACTGTCAAGAATGTGTTGTGCATCTCTCATGTGCAAGATGTTAGATGCTTTAGAGCAGTAATCTAGGCTTTGTTGATAATGCTTCCATCAAGAAATTTTTGAGTATGTCAAAGTAACATTCTTACGTTGTTGTTAGGTGCTGTCAAGTCGGTATCTGACTCCATAGTGACCCTACGTGCAACAGACAAAACACTATTATCAGTGCTTCTCTGCTGTTCATAGGGTTTTCAATGGCAGATTGATTTTTGGGAGTGGGTTGCCTGGTCCTTCTTCCAGACCTACAGCACCTGGTGTTTTGAGGTGGTCTCCCATGCAAGTACTAACCAGGCCCGACCCTGCTTAGCTTCGGAGATCTGACAGGATCGGATGCCACAGGGCTACAGCTGCAGGTCAACATTCTTATATTAGTTTATAAATAATCTGTTCTTGTGCTATTATTTATATTATGAAACCTATACCAAAGAAA
Organism: Pedetes capensis; assembly: GCA_007922755.1. Lineage (NCBI taxonomy): Eukaryota > Metazoa > Chordata > Mammalia > Rodentia > Pedetidae > Pedetes > Pedetes capensis. The sequence goes on along the minus strand of VMDO01017499.1, from coordinate 39,613 downwards.
AGTAAAGTAAACAAAAGTTTTAATTACTTTTTTTTTTACTTTCTTGCATTAGAAACTATCAAGATGTAGAGGACACAGTTTGGTGGAACCCAGAACAGGTTCCCTTCTGGAGGGCAGGTGGGGAGGCCCAGGGAGAGCCCTAAGTGATAAGTACCTTTCCTCTTTGCCACCTCTATTGCAGGCCCCCAGTGAGCAGAGCCCCACCACAGCCAGAAAAACTTCAGACAAACAATGTTGGCAAGAAAAAGAGACCCATAGAGGTAAGAGAAACCCATTTCCCAAAGTAAATAAAATGTATCCAGAGTTCCTTTTTATAAAACACCCACGTCTTGTCATTAGTTTTCATGAAAATAAGTATATTGAATAATGTTTTTGTTTGGTATAAAAATTGATTGCTCAACTCCAGTCTAAGTTTTGAATTGATATCCTCTATTTGTTTTCATTTTTTAGAAGTCTTTCTCTTCTTCTTCTGTAAATAAAACCCTGAATTGATCTGTATTTCCGAGAACTTCTAAATGTATTACCCATGGCTTAGGTAACACAGATACGTTGGCGTGTCTTTACTTAGTGGGCTGAATTTGTAAATTAAAAATTAAGCCAGGCACTGTGGCATATGCTTGTAATCCCAGCAATTTGGGAGGCTGAAGCAGGAGGATTGTGAGTTTGAGACCAGAGGTAGCCTGTGCAATTTAGCAAGACACTGTCTCAAAATGTAGTTAGTTAGCGGTGATTGGGGATTGAACCAGTGGCCTCACACATACTTTGCAAGTGCTCTACCACTGGGCTGCACCCCCAGCCCGGTTTTTTTAAGTGTTGCTGGGATACAGAGTAGTAAGTCATTTGCTATATCCATTATACAACTGTTAAATCAGTTTTATTTATATATTCATCACCTTACATATTTTACAGAACATTATGAACTAAAGGAGAAAAGAAAAGAGTAGAAATTTTAATGAACATGCAGTGAGACTATGCAATCATGGATTATACTCTCATTGATTTTTTTCTTGCCCCCTTTTCTCACATATTCATATAATTGCATCCTGTATTTTGTGTTTTTCCTCTCCCTCTTTTTGCCCCTCTGCATTGTTCTCTCTCCCCTTCCCCACTTCCCCAACCTCTGCCCACATCCACTGATCCCCTCTCCCTCCTATTGGGTCCACTTTTATTTTCCATTTTTAGGTAAGTATGATTGTTCATTTATATATATCTATCTATGCAAAAATTTCAAAATAAAAAAAATTTAAAGGAGGGAAGCTAAGGATACATCTCAGTTATAGAGCACTTGCCTAGCATGCAGGAGGCACTGGGTAAGCCCTACACCAAATACTGGGGAAAAAAAGATTAAATACTTAACTACATCGGGAACTTTTGTTGTTGTTAGGTGCTGTCGAGTTGTGCCCAACTCATAGGGACCCTCAACAGGTTTTCAGTGGCTGATTATTCTGGGATTATTTTTGAGAGTGGACTGCTACATCCTTCTCCCATTTTTATAGTGCTGGAGAACAAACTCTGGTCCTCAGAAAGTGCAGAGCAGTGCTCTACCAACTGAGCTAAACTCCAGCCCTTCAGGAACTTTTACTCCCTGTGATATATTAACTGTGTAGAGGACCCAGAGACTGTTTCTCCTTCTGTCTTTCCTTCCAACCAAGAAATCTTCCATAATAATTGACAAAGAAGAAATGTTCTCACAGTTTCCTTATCCCAGCATCAGTAGCAAATAAGCAAACGATGCCGACCCAGGCATGAACAAGGGTAAAGCTGTAAGGAGGGTGATTGTCCTGGCCGCCACCAAGCCACACTTTCAGGTGTAGGATATTTCTTCCAGAACTGTAACATTAGTTGTCAGAGACAACTTTGAATTCTTCGAAGTACCTGACTTGGACATAATTTATCATGAGTTATGTATGCATACCAAGTATTTTAACTAATAATGAATACAAATTGAAATATTCTTCTTTTGGACCTAAGAAGTACCTCAGTGTTTAACATAATACAAATTGAAATATTCTTCTTTTGGACCTAAGAAGTACCTCAGTGTTTAAATATAAAATTCTTACAATCAGAGTACCTAAAGATTCCCTTTTCCTTTTTTCTACCTTTATATAGGAAAGTATGGGATGTGGAATGTATGTTTTGATTACCTAAAATAGATTACATACAGAAATATGTCTAGTTTTGTGTTTGAAGTTTGTAAAACATTGAAAATGCATCCTTCATTTTGACTGAAGACATTGGTACTGTGTACGTCACGGAGCACTGGCGAATATTTAGACATGAGGAAGAATATAATCATACAATGGTTTTGCCATTATCGTTATAGGACCTTGTATTGGAACTTGTTTTTGGTTATCGAGGCAGAGACTGCAGGAATAATGTGCACTATTTAAATGATGGTGATGATATAATTTACCATACAGCATCCATTGGAATTCTGCACAATGTTGCTACAGGTAGGAAATCCTAATTCTCAGCTACACACACATACACACACACACACACACACACACACACACACACACACACACACACAGAGTTTTTAATTTTAGAACATTTTATCTTGCGTCTTAAGTTTCTCTGCTAAAGCTGTAAATAGTATTTTAAATATATGACAGAAATAATCCAGAATTTAAAAATTCATATTGTAGTACTTTATAGTAATATTTTAGTCTTTCGTGGTTTTTAAAAATTGTTGTTGTTGCTATTTTTTTTTTGTTTTTTGAGACAGGTCTTGCTATGTAGCCAAGATTATCCTGGAACTCTCTATGTACTCCTGGCTGGCCTTGAACTCTCAGTCCTCCTGCCTCAGCCTCCTGAGTGCTGGAATTGCAATCATACACTCCCACACCCAGCAATATTTTGGTCTTAAGAGAGTATGATACAGCAGAAGATAATATTCCATAATGCAGAGTGCTCATAGATCTCTATTAGTAATGAAAGTTTATTGTATGTTTTACAATGAAACCTCTTATAACTCTAATTCTATTTTCCTGCATCCTCATGCTGAGAATGGATGGTTTGGGATGGTTGTGATAATGAGTTGTGATAGTGGGTAAGTTAGATAAGTGATTACTTAAGTAGGGAGTTTGTTTTTACTGAGGCTTTGGAAAGCAAAGGAAGAAAGGTAGGAAAGCTTCTTATCTGTGGCCCTAGTGATGATTCTTTGTTTGATCCAAGAAGGTGAGAAAATATTTCTTGATGTTTATTTAACTGATTGACTTGATGAATAGCAAATAAAATTCTCTTGGCATCATTTGATGACCAATGTAATAATCCTAGTGACATTAGGTATTTAATTTTGAATCTATTTTATTACATACAATTATAATCTTCATAAAGTCTTAAAGTTGGGAGTAAAAGCAGAGGTTATCTAGTCCAAACATGTCTAGGTTTTCCTCTGATGGTTTCACTCTGGATAAAAAGTGCATTGATTGTGTGAGTCATAGCCCCCCTCCCTTGGTCAGTGCTAATCATTAGCATGATCTTTCTGTTTGAAAACAATTTAACAGGATCACAAAAAATCAGATGTAATTTCACTTTGAGAAGTTTTAAACTAATAATAGGGTTGTTAAATGTAGTTGTTGAGTCTTTGTTTTGCTTTTTATTTCGAAGGACCTGATATTCCTGGTCTTCTATAATCTAGATCTAACCTACTGTCCTGCCCTCATTACCTACTCAGTTATTTTTACCTTCTGTCTAATTTATAGTTTTATTATCTCTTCATGGACTATTGTCATAGTCTTCTACGGCTCTTCATTGTCAGTACTACTAAATGAACCACATTAATTCTTTAATCAGAAAAATCAATACCAACTTTCTGGTTAAGATGGCTGAATAGAAGCAGCCTCCATGTGACTGGCAGAAACAAAAGAGACAGGTTTGAGAAGTAGTGGACCCTGTTTGGAGTATAGGATTACAGGAGAACAGTGAAAACCACAGAGGAAGCCGGGCATGGTGGCGCAGGCCTGTAATCCCAGTGGCTCGGGAGGCAGAGGTAAGACGATTACAAATTTGAGACCAGAGGCAGTCTGCGTAACTTAGCGAGACCCTGTCTCAAAAAGTAAAAAAATGGGCTGGGGGTGCAGCTCAGTGGTCCAGCACTTGCAAAGCATGCAAGCACAGGGCCCTGGGTTCAACCCCCAGTACTGCAAACAAACAAACAACAACAACAAAAAAAAAAAAACACAGAGGAGCTAATGGGTCACCCAAAGCAAAAAGAAAGCAGAGGAACCACCCACCATGAACAGGCAAGTGGAACCTGCTATAGACCTTTGTGGCCAAAGCAGAGGAAGAACTCCCCCACCCAGGAGAGCCAACAACACTGATCAGGGGACCCCAATTCCTGATTGGACTTCCAAGCCAAAGGAGCACAGAAACATCTTTGCAGGCTATGTTTACCGACCTGTGTACATACAGAGGAGTTAGAAAATGGTGCCCATGCTCTGTCAGCTTGAACAGAACAAAGTGCCAGTACTTGGAACAGAGGGCAGACAGCAGCAGGTTCTGAGCAGCTGTGCTAAGTGTATACTGGTGAGCCAGAAACCTGTGCTAGTGGTTCCTGAGAGTGACCAGGCCTGCACTGAGTCCAACATGGGGGCAGTGGCTCTGAGTTTCTAGGGAATACTACCCCATAGAAGAGACAGATCTGTAACCTTGACCAGAATGATGGGGACAACTGCAGCACCTAGGTACAAGGAGTACCAGCTTAGGCTGGTAAGACAGTCCTTGTATGACCAGGGAAGGAGCAGTATGGGATACTGGCAAGACGCACTGGTTCTTAGTGAAGTGGACCTTCCTGGCACCTGTGGCCATGAGGACAGCCTCAGGGAAGCAAATAAAAGTGTGTAAGTGCCACCTGGGTGATTTGGAGATTCTGCATGTAGTTTGTAAGGCTGATCTCAGTAGTAGCAGTGACAACTGCTCCAAATTCTATCAGAAGGTAGGTAGGTAGTAGGCAGAACTTCCTGGGAAAGACTTGGTCAGAAGACTCTTAGACTCTTAGATGAGACTGCTGTGGATAGGTCAGTGTGCTGGGATCCTTCCTTCCTTCCTACCTTCCTTCCTTCCTTCCTTCCTTCCTTCCTTCCTTCCTTCCTTTCCCTATCTTTAAATTTTATCCTCCTGTATCCTTTTCATCTATCAAAATTTTAACCACTTTTCCCTTTTAAGTTATCTTTGGTTATTTGATTACAGTGTTTTCAGTACTCTTCAAATCCATTTTTAACAGAAAGGGAAAAGAGAGAAGAGAGAACTTGTATGTTTATTTTACCTCCTAAAATTTTGTATAAGCATATATATTTTATATAGTATATAAGCAGATGTATATTTACCTGCTCTTTTATGTCCCACTCTCCAACATTCACTTTCCCATCTGCTTTTCTTACTTACTCCTATCAAATCCAATTATTTCCCCTCCTCTTCCCTCACTACCCCCCAACCCCCTGACTTCCATCTTTCTGCTTTCAGTATCTCTACTATAATCAGTATGTAGCCCCCAAACTTACTCGTCAAAATCCTTCCCAGTTCCCTTCTTTACATAATTTCTTAAGTAGTAGCTGGCCTCAATTTAGATTAACTGTACTTTTAAATCTGATTTAGGTCGAAGTTATTACTATAGCCTCAGATTGCTTTGAACTCTCTAAGTAATACTGAGGATCAATATCTCAAATGAAGACTGTTCACCAACAAGACCTCCAAATGAATCAGGAAGAGATATACGTCTTAACAGATGCCTAAAACCCAAATTAGAAACACAAGATTGTGAAAAAGCAAAATGAATAGAATCCCCCAAATGACCATAACCCTACAATAACTGAAACTCAAGACATCAAAACACTTGAAATGTCAAAGAATTCAAAAGTCTACTTATAAAAATTATAAGTGAGTGGGGCGCAGTGGCACATGCCTGTAATCCCAGAAGCTCAGGAGGCAGAAGCAGGAAGATGGCAAATTCAAGACCAGAGGTAGTCTGCATAATTTGGTGAGACCCTGTCTCAAAAAAGCAAAAAAAATGGGTTGGGGGTGCATCTCAGTAGTCCGGCACTTGCAAAGCATGCAAATGCAAAGCCCTGGGTTCAACCCCCAGTACCGCAAAAAAAAAAAAAAAAAAAAAGATCTTAAAAAAACACAACTAGCAGATGAATGGAACTCAGACACTTAAAAAAAATATCTAGCTTAGAAGAAAAATGAAGCAAAAAAATTGAGATCTTGAAAAAGATGTTGAAATTGGAAAACATGATTAATTAAAAATCACAGTAGAAAGTAACACAGACAAACTGGATCAAGCAAAAGAAAGTATATCAGGAACAGAAGACAAGGTTGAAGAGCTAATACCTTAGACATCAACAAGAAGAAAAAAAATAAAGGAATACGACCACAACTTTTAAGAAGTATGGAACAAAATGAGGAAACCAAACCTAAGAATCCATGATGCTCAAGAAGGAGCTGAAACCAAAACTACACGTATAGAAAACCTGTTCAATGAAATAATAGGTGAAAATGTCCCAAACCCAAGGGAAGAAACAGACACCCAAACAAAAGAGGCATTCAGAACTCCAGATAAATTGCACCAGAACAGATCATCCCTCATCACATTATAGTTAGAATGCTAAAACTACAAAGCAAAGAAACAATTTTAAAGGCAGAAAGAGAAAAACAACAGCTTACATACAAAGACAAACCCATTAGAATAACATCTTACTTCTCATTAATAACCCTAATGGCCAGGAAAGCATGGAGTAACATTTTTCAAGCCCTAAAAGCAAATAACTGACAACCAAGACTACTGTATCCAGCAAAGTTATCTTTTAGGATCAATGAATAAATAAAGGCCTTTCAAGAGAAACACAAACTTGAACAATTCATGACCACCAAACCAGCACTGCAGAAGATAATGAAAGGAGTCAGATGCACAGAAGAAGAAAGAGCTAAACACAAGAATATAGGAATGAATAAATTTAATGTGATGAACAATAATGAACAAAGTAAAAGCTAAGAAAGAAACGAACTTAGCTAACTTAATAAACAAGCAGACCTAATATGAAACAGGAGAGAAAATAAAGATCAATTAATATTTAAACCAAGTAGAAACACATCCAACAAAATTACACCAAACTTAAAATTCCTTTCAATAATAACCCTAACCATACATGGTCTGTTTAAATTACTTATATCCTCTTAATTATGATAATTCATATGTGTTAAGGAACTTACCTATTTCTTCTGTGTTTTCCTTTTTTGGGAATATAGGTTCTCCAAGTAATCCCTGATAATCCTCTGTATTTCATTGGTATCTGTTGTAATGACCTTTTTCATCTCTATTTTTTTTTTTAGTTTCCACTTCATTCATTTCTGCTTTGATCTCTATTATTTCTTTTTGTCTGGTAGTTTTGGGATTGGCTTAGTGTTATTTTACTAATGTTTTAAGGTGTATCATTAAGTTATTAATTTGAGTCTTTCTCAAATTTTTTGATGTAGGCAATCACAGCTATGAATTTCCCTGCGCCACTGTGCAGTCCCTGAGGTCCCGAGTTTGATTCCCAGCACCACAGAAATTGTGGTTTTTGTCTGAGCTTATTAATGTGTTGTACTACATTTATTGATTTGTGTATGTTGAACTAGTCTTGCATCTGTAGAATGAAGCCCACTTGGTCATGGTGTATGATCTTTTTAATGAGTTGTATTCAATTTGCAAGTTGCAAGTTGAGGATTTTCAAGACAATCCCAAAACAATCAGCCACTGAAAACCCTATGAGGATCACTATGAGTCAGACAGGACTTGACGGCACCTAACAACAACAACATAACATAAGGGCTGGGGTTTAGCTCAGTTGGTAGAATGCCTCCCTGCACTCTTTGAGGCCCTGGGTTCAATCCCCAGCACCATAAAAAGTAGGAGAAGGACCTGGAATCCCGCTTCTGAAACAATCCCAAGACAAACAGCCATTGAAAACCCTGTGAGTAGAAGAGAAGCACTGATATAGTGCCAGGCATGACACAGTGTTGGGGAGTGTTTTTTTTCTGTTGTGTATAGGGTCTCTATGAGTTGGACCCAATTCTGCAGCACTGAACAACAACAATAACAATAACAAGTAATGAAATTAAAGTTGTGATAAAGAATCTTCCAATAGATAAAAGCCCAGGTTCTGATGGGTTCAAAGTCAAGTTCTATTAAACCTTCAAACAGGAATTAATACCTGTCCTCCTCAAACTACAAAATAGAACAGGAAGGAATACTCCCAAATTCATTCTACAAAGTTTATATCATCCTGATACCAAAACCAGATAAGGACACAGCACAAAAAGAAAGCTATAGACCAACTTATCTGATGAACATAAACACAAAAATCCTCAACTTGCAACTTGCAAATTGAATACAACTCATTAAAAAGATCATACACCATGACCAAGTGGGCTTCATTCTACAGATGCAAGACTAGTTCAACATACACAAATCAATAAATGTAATACAACACATTAATAAGCTCAGACAAAAACCACATGATCATCAACATAGATCCCTTCATGATAAAAGCTGTGAAGAAACTGGGTATATAGAAGGAATGTACCTTGACATCATAAAGGCTATACAGGACAAATCTATAGCCAACATTATACTAAATGAGGAAAAACTGAAAGCATTCCCTCTAAAATAAGGAATGAGACAAGGGTGTCTACTCTCTACACTCTTATTCAATGTAATGATCAAAGTTCCAGCCAGAGCAGTAAGGGAAGAGAAAGAAATAAAAAGGATACGCATAGGGAATGTAGAAATCAAATTATCCTTATTTGCAGATAACATAATCCTATACTTAAAAGAGCCTAAAGATTCTGCTAGAAAACTCTCAGAGCTGAGAAGTTCCTTCAGTAAAGTAGTAGGATACAAAATGAACATTCAAAAATCAATAGTATTCTGATACACCATTAGTGAAGAAGATGAGAAAGAAATCAACTCAATCTCATTCACAAAAAACAGAATATCTAGGAATTAATCTAACCAAGAAACCTAAAGACCTCTACAACAAAAACATCAAAATACTAAAGAAAGAAATTGAAGAAGACATTAGAAGATTGGGAGACCTCTCTTGCTTATGGGTGGAAGAATTGATATTGTGAAAATGGCTAGTACCAAAAGCAATCTACAGATTCAGTGCAATCCCCATCAAAATTCCAATGATATACTTCACAGAAATAGGAAAAAAATTCTTAACATTCATTTAGAAATGCAAAAGACCCACATAACTAAAACAAACCTAAGCAGCAAAAGCAGTGTAGGAGACATCACAATACCAAACTTCAAACTATATTGCAGAGCCATAGTAATGAAAATAGCTTGATATGGACACAGAAACAGACATGAAGATCTATGGAACAGAATAATAGACCTGGATATAGACCCATGCAGGTATAGCCTCCTGATCTTTGACATAGGTACCAAAAACATACATGTGGAAAAAAGGTCTCTTCAACAAGTGGTGCTGGGAAAATTAAATATCCATATGCAGAAGAATGAGAATAGATCTGTATTTCTCACCCTCTAAAAAAATCAAAATGTATCAAAGATCTCAGTATAAAACCAAAAACTGAAACAACTAGAAGAAAAGGTAGGCAACATAATTCAACATATAGGCTTAGGCAAATTCTTCCTTAATAAGGTTCCAATTACAAAACAGTACCAAGAATAGATAAATGAGATTATATGAAATTAAAAAGCTTCTGCACAGCAAAGGAAACAATTAATAGAGTAAAATTAAAGCCCATGGAATGAGAGAAAATCTCTGCTAATTATATATACAACAGAGGTATAATATCTAAGATATATAAAGAACTCAGAAAATTAAATACCAAAACCCCCAAATAATCCAATTAATAAATGGGCAATGGAACTTAACAGAGTTCGCAAAAGAAGAAATATAAACAACCAATAAGCATAAGAAAAATGTTCAACATCCTTAGACATGTGAAAAATGTAAATCAAAACTACACTAAGATTCCATCTTGTTGTTAGGTGCCGTCGAGTCGGTATCCAACTCAGCGACCCTCATAGGGTTTTCAGTGGCTGTTTGGGGATTGCCTTGGGGGTGGGTTGCCAGGCCCTTCTCCCATTGTTGCGGTGCTGGGAATTGAATTTGGGACCTCAGAGACTGCAGTGCAGCGCTCTACCAACTGAGCTAAATCCCAGCCCAAGATTCCATCTTACCCCACCAAAATAGTTAACATCAACAAAACAAACAAATGCTGGAGATAATGCTGGATAAAAGAACCCCTTACACTGTTGGTAGGACTGTAAACTAGTACTGCCACTATGGAAATCAGTATAGAGGTTCTTCAGAAAACTCAAAATAGAACTGCCATATGATCTAGCGATATCACTTCTGGGTATATATCCAAGGAACCTAAGTCATCATACCACAGAGACACCTGCACTTCTATGTTTGTTACAGAAGTGTTCACAGTTGCAAGGATATTGAATCACTCCAAATGTCCTTCAACAGATGAATGGATTTTTTTAAATGTGGTACATTTACACAATGGAATACTATTCAGCTATAAAAAATAATGAAATCACATCTTTTATAACATAATGGATAGACTCAGAGATCATTATTTTAAGCAAAATAACCCAGTCTCAAAAAGCGAAGTTCCACGTTTTCATTCATGTGGAAGCAAGACATTCTTTAAAGGAAAAAAAAATATATATATATAGTTATATTGAAAACTATATATATATATATCTAAAACTGTAAAATACAAGGGGACTCACCTGCAGGGGTATGAATGTGAAGGGGCGGGAGACAGGAAAAGCAGGAGGGTAAGGGAAACAACATAAAAAAGAGAACAAGTACAAGGTAAAGAATTTAATGATATGAAAATCCCAAAGTGGGCTGGGCATGGTGGTTTATGCCTGTAATCCCAGAAACTCAGGAAGTGGAAGCAGGAGGATCACAGATTGGAGGTCAGGGGCAGCCTGTGTAACTTAGACCCTGTTTCAAGATAAAAAATTTAAAAAGAGCTAGCAGTGCAGCTGAGTGGTAGAATGTGAGAGGCCCTAGTTAAAACCCCTAAGTACTGCTAAACAAATAGATAGATAGACAGAGAGAGAGAGAGAGAGAGAGAGAGAGAGAGAGAGAGAGAGAGAGAGAGATAGTTGCTGTTAGGTGCCATCAAGTCAGGGTCCGACTCATAGTGACGCCACGGACAACAGAAGAAACACTATTGTCAGTCTTTCTCTACTATTCATAGGGTTTTCAATGGCTGATTGTTTTTTGGGAGTGGGTTGCCTGGTCCTCCTCCCAAGCCTACAGCACCTGGTGTTCCCAGGCAGTCTCCCATCCAAGTACTAACCAGGTCTGACCCTGCTTAGCTTCAGAGATCTGACGGGATTGGAGGCCACAGTAGTATGGCTACAGGCCAAGATAGATAGATAGAAAATCCCAAAATGAAACTTACTATATTCTGTGCAATTTAAAAATAATCATACTTTACTTCATAAATGTGTACTATTATTACATGTTAACCAAAAATATTTTTAAATGTTTAAGGAAATAGAATTGCTAACTATCCCTATTATTACACATTTTATGTATGTACTGAATTATTATCTATACTTCCTATGAAAAATCAGTGTCTTTTCACTGACTACAGATAAATACGAAATCTGAATAAATATGGCCCAAATTATTAAGTAGAAAATTACCTCTTGTTTCTTTGTGGCCCTGGTGGATCTTTTTGTTTTGTTTTGGAAAACAAAACAGATCACAGACTAGCATTCAAAATCTTCTTGCTTTTCCAACCATATTCCTCACTCTTCTTCTTGACCCTCCACTTCAGCCAAATGAGCCATTTATGTGCAGACCCAACACTTTCCTGCCTTTGAGCCTTTGCTCTGCCTACATGTGCCCTTTCTCACCTATCTCCACGTTTATAGGACCTGTCTGGATCAGTGCAGGAATACCATATTTCCATGATAAGACTACTCTTTTCTGCAATGAATTCTTATAAATCTGTTTTTTTTTTTGTTTTTTTTTTTTTCTTTCCATGTTGAGGATTGAACCTAAGGCTTTTCACAAGCTAGGCTATTGCTCTACTACTGAGCTACATTCCCAGACTCCCATAGCATTTTGATCCCTAAATCTCTTGTGACACTTGGTAATTTAGGTTATTTTACATAGTTTATCCCTTTTAGGGTTCTATTTCTGAATCTTTGCTATCCTTATGATAATGTTTTCAATAAGTATGCAAAAAATATATATTGAATAAGCAAGTAGGTCAAAGAGTAGTTTATTTTGTGCTAGGTAAATGTATTTGGCTGTTACATCTTACAGTTTTTAAACGTAATTCTTGAATTCTTTCTTTATAGGGACTCAGAGTTTTTATCAGGAACATAATGATGATATTCTGTGCCTCACTATAAATCAGCATCCCAAATTTATCAACATAGTGGCAACTGGCCAAGTAGGTATGTTTCTATATTTTAAAAAGAAACAATTTGAAAGATTTGTTTTTTTCAAATAAATTCAATAACCTAGGGAAAAAATTTAATGTGATAAAATTGTGGATTGTTCAAAATCTAAGTGAACATAAAGCACATACCTAGTTATAACACACGATTAGCTTCCAGGTAGCTTTCTCTTAATCAATCTGTGTTGGTTCAGAAAATTCAGGATTTAAAATAAACTATAGTGGCTGAAATAGTTGAATTTAGATCCTTTAGCAGAGATTTCTGGTCAGCAAAAAGGTTGCATTTGATAGCATATATAGTAGACAAGGAGTATATGAGGAGGAAATGGTAAAAAGGGGAGCTAAGAAGTAACTAGACCAAGAGAGACAGAGCCCTGGTTTAGCAAGGATTACTCAGAAAGAGAACCCAAGTCTGTTTCATATTGGCATAACACTTCAGCCATTCTTTTTTTTTTTTTTTTGGTATCTATTAATGTTGGTCTTTAGATCAACAACTGTTTTTGAAATGTACCTGTGTTGCTATCATTTTTAACTTTTATGAAAAACTTAAAGGCCCTAACTCTACAAGTAGGATAGCAGACCTATTTAGGACATATCTAGCCATCAGTGAGTACTATGAATACCGCATAACAGATTTGATCAGTAAGATCTTCACAACTCTAGTTTAGCTTATAAAAGTGATTGAAATCATTGAGTTTGTTGGCTTTTAGTGGGCCATGATTACTAAGCTAGCTTTGTAGGGGTATTTCTTGTTTTGAATAAAATAATTATGATTTTAATATGTTTATTTTTCATGCAAGTACTAAACTGGCCAGTCAGGAACTGATTCTCTGGGTTGCCTGGTTCTGTAGCTATGAAACATGGAGCCCTTGTACTTTTCCTTTCTGTAGGATTTTCTGCTTTAAAAAGAAAATAGACTATTACATCATCCATTGTATATACAACATTCTAATCTACAGTATATTACTCTTTATTTTGGAAGGCAACTGTATGTTGGGGTTTCCAGCTTTTTGGTTTCCCTGGGCCTCATTGAGTAAAGAAGGAATTGTCTTGGGCCATACATAAATTATATAATATACTGTAGTTAGTATATATACATAATAAGACTTCTTCTTAATATATATTTTATTATAAGTTGTACAGAAATGAGAACAATATAAAACTATGGGGCTGCATTACTAGCAGTCTTGGGCCGCATGTGACCCATAGGCTGCAGGTTGGACATGCCTAGTAGGGAATATGGAACAACTAATCATCTCCCCCCTCTCAGTACAGAAGTGAAGTTTAAGATTATAAATGTAGCTTTCTGCCTTGCTTCACTTGTACCTTTCTACAAAAAGGATAACAAAAATGCTCACTGATGACTAATTGACTCAAGGGAAGACATAATTAAAAGAGACTTTTTTTCTTCTGTGCATAGAGAGAATTGATTGGTACTTTGCTGCCAAGATTATTTAATACTCACAAAGAACAAAATGCTGTCTAAATTGTTGGGGTTTTTGTTGTTGTTGCTCTTGTTGTTTGTTTGTTTGTTTTGTTTTTTGTGGTACTGGGAGTTGAACCCAGTGCCTCGAGCTTGCATACTTTGCAGGTGCTGGGCCACTGAGCTGCACTCCCAGCCCATTTTGTTTTTACTTTTTTTTTGAGACAGGGTCTCGCTAAATTAGGCAGACTGCCTCTGGTCTCGAACTTTCGATCCTCCTGCCTCCACCTCCCAAGCCGCTGGGATTACAGGCGTACGCCACCGCGCCCAGCCTAAATTGCTTATATTTTGTTAAAAAATATATAGACACAGAGAAACTGAAATATTTGACTTTTGTAGTATTTTAGCCAGTTACAGCCATACTTTCTTTTTTGTTGGCTGGAATCTTGGAATCTGTTGGCCAAACATTGTTTTATCTAGTCCATTGTTATATATTTAAATCTCACCCCCACATATGCCTGATGAAGTAATCTAACCTCTCCCTAGAAAGCTTACTTATAAAAAATGATTCTTCACATAGAACCAAAATCTCTCTCCCCCTCTGACTGCTACCTATTGGTCCTTACTCTTGGAGTATCTAGAACATCTAATGACTTATTCCTATGATAGTCTCTTCCAGTTTTGGAAACAACTATCATATTTGTCTTACCTACTAATTTTCTCCCTCTCTCTCTCTCTCTCTCTCTCTCTCTCTTTCTCTATCTCTCTATCTCTCTTTCTCTCTCTCTTTTTTTTTTTTGGTTCCCTGAAACCAAAGGTTTCACGTTGAACCCAGGACCTCACACATGCTTTGCAAGTGCTCTACCATTGAGTTACACCACCGGCCCATATTTTTTTCCCTTTATTTTGAGACAAAGTCTTGCTAAGTTACTCAGGCTGCCTCTGGCCTCAAACCTGTGATCCTCCTGAGTCACTGGGATTACAGGTGTACACCAGTGTGCCCATAGCCTTAGTACTTCTGCTTTAGGCAGTCCACGTTGGACATCTTCCAGCTACAGTCCATTGGGCAAGGTGTGCCTGAGAGCAATGAGATTGCTTGCCATGGGGAAGCCTCTCCTCTCCTGTACCATGCTTTGGGTATTTGAAATCCCACAATTCACTATTAAATAGTCCTGAACCTACTTTTGGGCCTACACACATCTTTTCCCAGAGTCTGTCCTTCAGTAGCTGATTGTGCAGTCTTTTTTCACTAATTTACACAGGCTACCTCTGGCCTCGAACTTGCGATCCTCCTGCCTCTGCCTCCTGAGGCGCTGGGATTACAGGCATGCGCCGCCATGCCCAACTAATACATCTACTCTTGAGGGGTGGCCAGGGGATAGCTGTTCACTGGGTAGGAATGGACGGAGTTTTGGGATTCTACAATGATATCCACCTGTCTTTAGCCCATTTGGACTACTGTAACAAATACCATAGACAGGGTGGCTTTAAGAAATGAAATTTCAAACTAGGCATCACTGTGCATACCTGTAATCCTAGCACTCAAGAGGTAGAGTCAGGAGGATAGCAAGTTTGAAGGCTGTATAACTCAGGGAGGCCCTGTCTCAAAATAAAAAAGGGGTTGGGGGTACAGCTTAGTGGTGGAGTGGGTTCAACACCCAGTACTAAAGAAAATAAAAAGAAATTTATTTTACACAATTTTGGAGATTGGAAGTCTAAGATCAGGATGCCAGCATGGTTGAGTAGTAGTGAGAACTATCTTCTTGATTCACAGATGGCCTTATTATATCCTTACATGGTGGAAAAAGAGATTATCTTTCTCCTATCTCTTCTTATAAGGACACTGATCGCATTGTGAAGCCTTTTCCCTCACAACCTAATCACTTCCTGGGATATACCTCCTAATACTATCACATTTGATATTAGGGTATCAATTTTTTAATTTTGGAGAGTCATAGTCACTCAGTCCACCACGGCACATATGAGCTTCCATGGCTCCTCATGGTGTGGGATGGAGCTGGAGGTCTAAACTCTAAAGAGTTCTGTATTTGTACCAGTCCTTCCAAGTCATTATAGGAATGTATTCATCAATATAAAAGAAGTGAACACATTTCATTTGATAATTTTTATCCTGATGTGTAACTAAACTATTTTTCCCTATGGTGTTTCAGCCTTCATCTTTATTCTTGTTCCAGACCCTGTAGATACCCAAAGACAAGGCTGGTCTCCAAGCCAAACACTCCTAGTCTTTTAACCATTCTTCATGTGGCATAGTTGCAAGTCTTTTCACTGTTTGTTGGTTATGACAGTATAGTCATAACTAAGGGCTGGGATTTAGCTCAGTGGGTAGAGAGCTGAGCTGTAGTCTCTGAGGTCCCGAGTTCAATTCCCAGCACCGCAAAAATGGGAGAAGGGCCTGGAAATCCACTCCCAAGGCAATCCCGAAGCACTCAGCCATTGAAAACCCTATGAGGGGTCGCTATGAGTCAGATACCGACTCGACGGCACCTAACAACAACAACAAGAAGTCATAACTAAAAGTGGTGTTTCCTCCCTGGGCACGGTGGTGCATACCTTTAATCCAGCAACTCAGGAAGCAGAGGCAGGAGGATTGCAAGTTCAAAGCCATAGGCGGCCTGTGTAACTTAGCAAAACCCAGTTCCAAAATACAAAGTAAAGAATGGGCAAGTAAATGGCTCAGTGGTTGAGCACTTGCAAAAAGCATGGGTGAAGCCCTGGCTTCCACTCCCCAGTACTGCACAAACAAACAAACAAGCAAAAAATCCATTGTGTTTCCTGTGTGATCTCCTTGACAGAGTCAAGTACTTTTCTCTCATATTCCAGGTGAAGACACTATGGGCCTTATCAGTATGTCCTTGAAGTCATTATTTCATATGGATAGAAGGCTTGATTGATTTGAAAAAAAAGTGACCTATTTTCAGTGGCTTCCTCAATTTTTACTTCTTTCTTTCTTACTAAGGACTACCACTATTTAAAACTTTGTAAATAGGCATTTCCACCCCAAGTATAATGAAGATAAGCTTTCACATTTTCATTCTTGACAAACTCCTGCTTATATGGAAAATCTTTAGTTACAAATTAGAACCTTCTTTGTTTCCTGAGTTACATGGTAACCTTGCTGTTATGTTCATCAGAAGGATTAGATCTAATTCTTCCCTGCAAGCAGAGATTCATTAACACTCCAAAGAACCTGATTAGCAGTGCATTTTATAAACCAAATCAGGGTTGTATCAATTTAAATTATATCATTATTATTTTAAAAGTGGGTATAGTTAAAATTTAATGTATGTCATTAAGTACAAAGAAAAATTTTTATCTAAAGAAAGACTGAAAGATCATACATAGAATGTTTATATATATAGATAAAATGAATTTCTCAGTTTACTCAATTTCATGTAATCTAACTTTGTATGTGGTATTTTATTTAAATTACTTAACATATTTTATGATAATTGAGCTTTGCAGATATTATTTCTAGTGTTTATGTTATTTATGGATAATTATTTTTCTGCTGCTTTTCCATTATAGGTGATTCAGCAGACATGTCAGGTAAAGAAAATTGAACATTTTCCTTTTAGTTATATTGTTTAGTAATGATAGCCCAAATTTTTGTCTAAATATCCTATTACTTGATTAAAAGCTTGTGGATTATTTTTAGTGATGAATATTTCATTTTAATGTCATGATACTGAGCTAAGTCTGCAGTAATAATACTTCTTTAAAAATAATGTGTTTTGACCTAAAATAATGCCCAGAGCTATTGTAAGCACTTCACATGTACTGCTACATTTAGTCATCACAAGAATTCTTCATGAGAGTTACTAAATTACTAAGATCATGCATTTGGTAAAAATGGGAGTGGGAGAGACTGGGAGTGTGGCTCAGTGGTACAGCGTATGCTTAGCGTGTGCAAGACCTTCAGTTTTATCCCCAGAACACACACACAAAAAGGAGGTAATATGAAAACTTAAGTATAAACCAATAAAATTTATTGCCTAAGAATAAAATATTTCTGAAATTTACCTCTACATACTATCATTGTGTATATTAGATCAACATGTCACTTTAAGATTGCAGAACAACTTTTTATTATTGATTTTGACCATGGGTTTATGAATTTTAGAAAGTTACTAATAATGTATATCCCTTGTTTTTAGAAATTATAATAACTAGGCTTCTCAATTATAGTTTATGTAATATTAGGGATTCACAGTTGGATATGAAAACATTCCTCAGAGATTCATGCCTATTTCCTCCTTCAGGGTAAGATATAATTTTGTGCTTTGACTAATCAGCTACTAACTTATTCAACACATTGGCAAGGTCTTTGATCTCTTGGTTCTACTCAAGAGCAGGGGTTGGTAAACTATAGCCTATGGGCCAAATTTGGCTCACCCCCTGCTTTTGTGTAGCCCATGTTGTTGCTGTTAGGTGCTGTTGAGTCGGTATCCAACTCATAGTGACCCTACACATAGCAGGAGAAACACTACTGTCAGTGCTTCTCTGCTACTCATAGGGTTTTCAGTGTCAGGTTGATTTTTGGGAGTGGGTTGCCAGGTCTGTCTCCTAAGCCTACATCACCTGGTATTCCCAGGTGGTCTCCCATCCAAGGACTAACGAGGCCCAACCCTGCTTAGCTTCTGAGATCTGATGGGATCTGATGCCGCAGGGCTACCGCTGCAGGCCCATGAGGATCGTTCTTATTTGCATAGGTGGGAAAAAACAAGCATAAAATTTCATGACACAAGAAAATTATATATTTCTATATCCAAAATTTTTATATCCAAAATAAAGCCTTATTGGACAAAGCCATGCTTGATATATTTATCATCTACGGTGGCTCTTGTGCGGCAATGGCAGAGTTGACTAGTGGCAACGGGAACTGCAGACGACACTCTCATCACTTTGCACTGCTGCTTGGCACAATGCAGTTTACAGTGGCCCAGGAACAACTTCACAGGTTTTGAAGCAACATTTTACTTTGTTTTTTAACAAGTGCATCACCACAATGTCAAAACAAGGGCAAAGAAAAGTGGACTTTGAATGTCATACTTTTCAGGCAAGTGAGATATGGATTATTTTGTTATAAAATAAGATGGTAAAGCACTGTGTTTACTATGGAATGACACTATAGCTATGCAAAAAAAAATACAACATACATCAACATTTTTATGTAGTTCTAGGGGTGAAACCCAGGGCCTCATCCACACTAAGCAAACATTCTTCCACTGAGCTATGTCCCCAGCCCTATGTAAACATGTTCATTCTAAGCTTCATCATGGTATTCCCAGCTCACAGGAAAGCAATAATCAGAAAAATTAGAAAATTTTAAACAGAATATCTTAACACAGTAACACTTCTTCACAAAAAAAAAATGAAAATGGGTTATAACCAAAATAAGTTTAATTCAGACTCAGATTCTCATTTTTCTCTCATATGCAGAATCAAGATTTAAAATCCCACTCCATATATATACACATATGTAGGTATATGCATATAGTAAAGGACATGAAAGCAGAAGGGTGACTGTGGGGAGGAAGAGAACCAACAGGAGGGAGAAGGGAAGCATGAGAGGGCAGCAGAGGGAGGAGGATGAGCAGCGTACAGTAATATGCATGATGTATGGAACTGTCATAATGAAGCCCATTAATTTGTATGCTAACTAGTAAGAAAAATTTTGAGTACCTCATTTGGTAACCAGTCAAGAAAAGATATTTACAGAGTTAATTAAATCTGGTTTTATTATAGCAGGTGAAGAAAGGTATCCAGAGAAAATAAAGTTGTTTTGACTTTTTGACAAAAATAGTAAAAGTGTTGACATTAGGAACAGCATCAATAGTCAGTTTAAAATAAGGTCAAAAAATAAAAATAAAAAGGCAAATGAATTTTGAGTGGCTCTTAATGGGTTGATAGATTTCAGTACTGCCCGGTTGTTCAAATTGCTGAATTTGAAAAAGAAGCAGAATTAGGTTCTATAAATAGTCTCCATGAACAACAAAAGATATTTTCAAAAAAGGTAAGAAAACATTAATTTAGTGTAACATAAAGTAGTTCTCCTAAGATGTATTGCAATTGAGGAGAGTAAAAGTATGAGTGGACCAGAAAAGGGCTAGTTGGACAAACTTAAGAAGCTTTTTAGTATTTTAGATACTTAAATCTATGGCTGCTTATTGTTTTATTCACCAGCAGGCAATCTGTAACAAATATTTCAATCTATCATCTATTATTGAACTTGAATATGTTGTTATTGTCAACAGTTAACTTTATTTGCTCTCAGACTTAACCATCTTCAGTTGGATGAGTTTATGTCCTAGATACAAGCTGAATATCCTAACTTGCCCTACAGCATGGCTGTTCAGTGGTTTAGCAGTGGTTACGTTTTATTGCAACTTTTTTAAGCTCAGAACCAAGTCTTGACATTTTTCTCAATGAAAAGAACTGCAGTCAACCACGACTATTGAATATTGACTGGCTTTGGAAATTATTTTCAGTTACATACTTGATATTATTTCTTAATAAATACAGCTTGACATTACAAGACAAACAGCACCCATGTAAAATTTCATTAAAGTCATTTGAGGATAGCTAATATTTAAATTTCAAGTAGTATTGAACTGCACTATACACTTCTCACATTGTCAAAAATGAATCAAGTGGCATCCCTATTCCCACACAGATTTATAGCAAGTATATTTTCTGAGCTCAAACTACAGTTTTAGCAGCATTTTTTCAGACCTTAATGCAAATGCAAGGGAAATTTCCACATTTCAAAATCTGTTTAACTGTATAGTTGAGGAACTTCTGCCTAACCTTCACTTTAGTGATTACTCTGCAATATAGTACACATGAAAAGCAAATATCAAGACAAAACTCTTAATACAATATTTTAAATGCTTTTAAGTAGTTAATATTCTCAGTGAACATACAGTGGTTCTTTGGAACAAAGACTGCTCTGTGCTCAAACATTTTGGTTCTCAACCAATAATTTTGAGAGAATTCTGATACAATGTTTGACCACTTGGTTGGCACTCAACCACTGTGCTAAAACCTGTATGAAATACCATGGTTACCTGTGACTCTTGTGGGTGAAACGGGAATACAGACACACACACACACACACACACACACACGTGTGTGTACCATGTGGCCATCATGGCACCCAAGAAACTTTTCTTGCACTAAAAGTGAAGGAAAGAGGAAAACAGTAAAAACAAGTGAATTAAAAGAAGAACCTTTTGCTAAGTATGTGAGTGACATATGTGTGTCTGAATTAGCCATTCAGCATGGTGCTGGAATCAACAAATACATTATTTCTCATGGGAAAAAAGTGCTTGGCATGAGAACCGATTGGCACTCAACCAGCTTTCCAGAACGGATTGTGGTTGAGTGCTGAGGTACCACTGTAGTAGTATTGTGGATTAATAACAGTATGAAATGGTACCCATCTATGTGAAAAGACTTTCAAAGTTGAAATGTGTAAAATTACATTACAGATCAACATTAACATGAATTTTTACTAGTTTTGATGATAGAGAACTCTGACTTTCATCTTCAACTAAGTGAAATATTTTGCCCCTAAAAAAATAATTTTATTCTTCTTAGTATATCTGAGTCTACAGCCATACCACCCTGGCATCCAATCAGAAGCTGAAGGGTGGGCCTGGTTAGCCCTTGGATGATAGGCCACTTGGGAATAACGGGTGCTGTAAGGCTTGGGAGAAGGACCTAGCAGCCCACTCCTTAAACAGTCAACCACTGAAAACCCTATGAATAGCAGAGAAACACAGACATAGTGCAGGGCATGGCAAAGTGTCGGGGACTATTTCCTTCTGTTGTACATAGGGTCGCTATGAGTCAGACCTGACTTGATGGCACACATTATATCTGAATTACAGAAAATTTTACTCAGTGACTTTCATCGATAGAAATTTTGTCTAAATTTATTCTCATTGCACAAGAGCTTGCATAGTATCTTCAGTTTTGTTTCTTAACCCCTTAGAGAAAAATACTGTTGACCACTGCTCCAGAGGGAAATGCAGAATGTAAATAAGTAAAACTTTTTTAAAATTTGATGATTTGAGATGGCAATAAGTGTGATTTTTTAAAAAAGGAAAGAGGAACAACAAATGAAGAGACATAATAAAGTTTGTTTGTTTCTCAGAAGTGGTAGCATTTAGCCATGCCAGGAATGATACAAAATGGATAGCCAACACATGAATCTAGAGCTCCATACTGAAGGTTGTTTTAGTGGTCCCAAGACCTCCGCACATTCTGCAATTCACTGGAAACAATCACAGGACTCAGTGGCAGTTATTCTTACCACTGTGGTTTATTGCCATGATCATCAAGGGGAAAAGACACATAAGGTGAAGTCTGGGATCCACTCACAGGCTATGTCTCCTCCAGCTCACTCCCTGAGGGATCACCCATTTCCTCCCCCACCCAAAAGCAATGCACGTGGAGTGCTTCTGCTCAGGGAATCCCACTTAAGACTTAAGAGTCCAGGGTTTTTATTCTCAGCTGGTCACATAGGCATAAAGTCCAGCCACAACTGCCGAAACAGAAAAACAGGCACTCAGTGCCTCTGGCGGACAAAACAGGCTTGTTGACACAGGAAGCACCTCAGAGGTCACATTCTTACACATTAGCCTAGAGCTAGCCTAGCAAGCAGGTCCTTCTAATGATTTCTTGTGTCACTTCTTTCCTGTGCTAGCCTTAAGGCTGGATCAAGAAACTGGAAGGTCAGTTTGACTGAAGTAAGACCTCTGAAGTGAATTTGGACAGAGAGGGAGAGAGGACTCAGCTCATGGAGAGATTTGCAGCTCATGCAGACAAATCAGAGTCTGTCATTAGAGAATTTTAGACAAAAGTATGATGTGATCTCATTTGTACTTTGAGAAAGCCACTCTCACTACACTATTGAGAATGCAGGGGGGCAATAGGAAATTGGACAACCAGGAGCATCGTATTATAGTCAAAGCAAAAGACAGACAAGAGTTGCAGGAGTGAAAGTGGAGAGAACTACACAAATAAGAGATGTTTGGGAGTTACAGCCAACAGGCCTTGCTGATGAATTGGATATGAGATTATAATAAACCGAGAAATCAAGGCTAACTATTAATTTTTTGCTTGAGCAGTTAACTAAATGAGTTAGGGGAATACTTTGGGAGAAATCAGTTGAGTGTGGAGAATTATTCACAGATATAAAAAATGAAGGCAATTTAGCTACAAATACAAGAAGATTGGTAGATCTGGGGATGAGAAAATAAGGAAACTTCTGTCTGATTTCTGTTTTCTGTATATCATCAGCTGAGACTGAGGAAGGGAAAGTAGGTGTTGGTTTGATGAAGGATAAAGTTTTGAAATAGTCACTTTGGAATGTGGAACAATAAAGACATATGTCAGAAAACAGGTAGAATTTCCACTGAAGACATTAGATGTATTTCCAGTGGACACTAATGGAACATCTTTTGTCTCTGACGACGTTATTTAAGCCCTCTATGACTGTACTAGAGCTAAGAAACTGGCAGTTTTGATCCTTAAGCCAATTCAGAAAGAAAGTTTTCTCTCTGGTCCTGATCAGTATTTGTCGTGGCAGGTGGGTGTCTATCAAATGGCTTTCGTGAGCCTCTGTGTGCCCTTTACACCAGAAAAGCACATGAGGATGTGCAGTGAGCAGGGAAGGTGGTCTCTCCTAAGTTTACTGCTTCTGCAGCTCCCCCCTCCACCCTCACCCAGTGCCCAGCTACTTCCCATCTCACTGCCAGCCACAGCATCAGTTTCACCAATAAGACCAGTACCATTTGTGTTCATTAAATGGTCAGAGCAGCAATTGAAGCTACTTCCTTGCTCACATCCAGTGTGAAGAGGGAGTGGACTTTTCAGAACCGTGACTTAAAAATCCTTCCTATTAGTCTGATTAATCAAGTCATTTTAGGACATGAACCAAACCTGTGCTAAGCAGATACCAGGGGAATGCCGCGTACCTGCCAGTCACTGAGGTAAATCATTGGATCAGGCGGGGAGGGGAGGTCGGGGTGGAGAGTATTGCCACAGGACTCAGACTTACAGCTTAGAGGGCAGCGTGTTTCCCCATGTCATTCACACTACATGAGGGGGAAGTGGATTCCTAAGGAAAGTTAGAGCTTTGTTAAGAAGGAAAGGTGGAATGGATGCTGAGTATGCAGCACAGAGTTGTCTGCTACAGAGACTAAAAGGAAAAATACAGTCTGCACACCTAACATCCCATGTTAAAATTTTGTTTTAAAATACAGTCTTTAGCTGAGCAAAGTGGTACATGCCTGTTATCCCAGCACTCGGGAGGTTGAGGCAGGACGACTGTGAGTTCGAGGCCAGCCCACATAGTGAGAAGTTGCCTCAAAACAAACTAAACAAGCAAACAAATACAAGGGTTTTTTTTGTTGTTGTTATTGTTGTTTGTTTGTATTTTGCCTTTGCATCAAAGGCAAAGTAGGAAATGAAGAAAGAATGTCCTTCAAAATTTCAATTCTTATGAGATCCAGTTAATAACTTAAAGGGACCCTTATGGCATCTCTATCCAGAAAACTAAGAGTCAAAAATGTTTGTGAAAGCTGTTAGCATTGATTTTCCAGAGACAACTAGATGGGGTGGAAAGAGCAAGCAGGGGTCCTGGATACAGACATTAGCCTACTTTTAGGGCTCTAGTAACTTTGAGTTGTGTATGACTTAGGGAAAACCACTGAACCTCTGTGAGCCTGGGTCAGGGGAAACCTACCTACCTAAAAGTTAGGCATCAGAGAGTAAGAGGCAGGGTGAGGTATAGCTCAGTGGAGGAGCATGTGCTTAGCCTGCACAAAGGCCTGGCTTCAGTCTCCAGGCCAAAAAAGAAAAAGTATTTTTTTTAAAAAAAGAAAGTATGACATGTAGTGTCTTCCATGATAGGCACTTAATATCTGATGGCCTTCTGGAAAGGAAGGGGAACAGGAAGTTATATCTGTTTTCTGAGCATCATGAATGACAATTTTCAAATAATAAGAAAATTGGGCCAAGCTCAGTGATACACGCCTATAATCCCAGTGACTTGGGAGGGAGAGGCAAGAGGATAGAAAGTTTGAGGCCAGAGGGAGCCTGCAAAACTTCACAAGATGCTGTCTTAAGATAAAAAATAAAAAAGGGGCTGGGGCTGCAGCACAGTGGTAAAACTTGCAAAGTATATGTGAGGCCCTGGGTTCAGCCCCCTAGTAAAGAAGAAAAAAAGAAAAGAAAATATACCATAATATACTTAATCTTGTCTTTAGGAACTTAGGCCCTGCCTGAGAATTTGCAGTAATTTTTATTTTAAGTATTATTATTGATGTAGATTTGTTGTGGTTAGGTGCCCAGTATCCGACTCAGTGAACCTGCATACAACAGGCAAAACACAATTGTCATTGCTTCTCTGCTGCTCATAGGTTTTTCAATGACTGATTGTTTTGGGGGAGTGGGTCGCCAGGTCCATCTCCCAAGCGTACAATAGCACTAGGTGTTCTCAGGCGGTCTCCCATCCAGGTACTAACCAGGCCCAACCCTGCTTAGCTTCTGAGATCTGACGGGATTGGATGCCACAGGGCTACGGCTACAGGCGATGTAGGTTTAGAACTGTCTAAATGTATAGTCATCCCACAACATAGCATACCTATAGCTATTCATATTCCTGATATCAGCTTCTTGCCATATCCTTTAATTTTTTATAAAAGTATGAGAAGCTTGCCAGGTGCTTTTATGTCTATTCCCTTTAGTTTTGATATTTTAAAGTTGCATAAGCCTGAACAATTTCTATATAATGGTGCTGAAATTTAAAACTATGGTTTAATATATTTTAACCTCTCTATTTGAAGAATTCTCATATTTAATTCATCACTGTG
The DNA here is from genome assembly GCA_007922755.1 of Pedetes capensis. Taxonomy (NCBI): domain Eukaryota; kingdom Metazoa; phylum Chordata; class Mammalia; order Rodentia; family Pedetidae; genus Pedetes; species Pedetes capensis. The sequence goes on along the minus strand of VMDO01017499.1, from coordinate 13,825 downwards.
TAATATAAATAGCACATAGTATAAAATACCTAAATTTTTCAGAGTATCTTTTAGAGACCAAAATGTTTTTCTGCATTAAATAATTTAAAGCAACTTGGCTTATTTAATATTTTTCTATTTTTAATAGTATGTATAACATTTATAATTTGAAGCAAATACACTTTAATATTTTGATTGTTTTGCTAACAGTACTTATTTTCTGAGACTGAATTAGCTGCTGAATTGACTTATCTATTCATTTTTTAAGGTGCAGTTTATGCAAAGAGAATAATACAAAACTTTGATATTTTAACTTAGAAAAATACATAGAATTGCACTGGGAATGTAGCTTAGTGAGAGAGGACTTGCTTAGAATGGAGGAGGCCCTAGTTTCAATCTCCAGCGTCACCAAAATAAAAAACAAAAACAAAATAACAACTAAAAGAAACAGAACTGTGAAATTTTTTAAGCAGCAGCAATGAGTTATATAGAAGGTGAATAATAACATTTGTAAAAGATTAGCAGTTTTATCTTTCCCATGAAATACTGTTTTTAAAAAGAAGTCTTATAAAGTGACATGTAGATGTTTCTCATGTGTCTATGTATGTAGTTGAAATTTTCTTTTGAGGTACCCAGTAGTATATTCTCAAATCTAATCCACACCCTCTCAACAGTTTTAAAGGGCCACAAAATCAGCTGTAGGTTAGAATTGGGTGTGGACTGGATGGATTCATGAGAGTAGAACTCCTTCATGTGAATCTTGTACATGTGGTATATTCAAGTGGTTTCCTGTTTATTGCCTTTCTCAGTTGCATCTTCTTTTCATTTCTCTTTCAGATAACATCAGTACTGAGTGTATACTCATATTTAACATATTTACCATGTTAAATGTGTATAAGTCTCCCTATAATTATATAAAGATTAAAAAATTATGTTTTTCCACTCAGGGCTGAGATCAAACACAGGGCCATGCACATGCTAAACACACATCCTGCCCTAAGCTGTGCCTTCAGTCCCCAGACATGCCTGATTTTTGATGAGTTGTTTGTTATGATTGCCTGATTTGCTGGTCTAAATGCTGTTTCCTCAAAAGTGTGATTTGGAATATACCCTGAACAAGTATTCTCTATGTTTTTCCTTTTCTTCCCTTTTATAAATTTAGTGTTAGTTTTGAGCTATTCTTTGTTAGCTACAGTTCTTTGGTACATATTTTTCCATGTTTCAGAAATGGGTATGTATCATATTTAGAAATGGAAACATTTAGGCCAATTATAACTTTTGGATTTTATCTTTGTTTAGCTACAGCCCCTTCTATCCACATCTGGGATGCAATGAACAAGCAGACTTTATCTATATTAAGATGCTACCATTCAAAGGGCGTGTGTTCAGTCAGCTTCAGTGCTACTGGCAAACTCTTGCTGTCTGTGGGACTAGATGCAGAACATACGGTTACTATTTGGAGATGGCAGGAAGGTAGGATTTTTTTGTGATATTTTTTAAAAAACAGGAATACTAGGGTAATATGAGGCAAATATTATTTGCCTCAAGTTGGTTATTGAACCCATTATTTACCATAGCCCAAACAATATGTGCCATACAGTTGGTGGTACTGTCATTCTGTTTTCCTTTAAAAGCTCAGAGAAGCCATAAGCTGACAGAACATAAATTAATGAAACTATGATTAATATTAAAAATGGTTCACTGCCATTTTCTTTCAGTAATAAAGTATGTCTTTGCTGATAATGATATAATTAGTTCTGGGAGGATCTTAATAAACAATTAAAAGAATGGAAATGAATGTGTAGTGTGTGTGTATTTGTGTCTATATATCTATATTTCTCTTGTGTGTATAATGGAGCACACATGCTTAGGCAGGCATTCCATCACGGAGCCACATCTCTAGCCCATGGAATATATTCTAAATGATAATGTAGTTAGGTGCCTTTGAGTTGGTCTGACTCATAGCACCCCTCATAAGGTTGTCAATGGGTGATAGTTTGGGGATTGCTTCAGGAGTAGACTGCCACATCCTTTTCCTGCTAAATGATAATGTTGTTGTTAGGTACCGTCAAGTCAATATCTGACTCATAGCGACCCTACGTACAACAGGTGAAACACTATTGTCAGTGCTTTTCTGCTATTCATAGGGTTTTCAATGGCAGATTGATTTTCTGGGGGAGTGGGTTCCTGGGTCCTTCTCCCAAGCCAACAGCACCTGGTGTTCCCAGGTGGTCTCCCATCCAAGTACTAACCAGGCTGACCCTGCTTAGCTTCTGAGATCTGATGGGATTGGACACCACAGTGCTACCGCTGTAGGCAAATGGTAATAGAAGATCAAAACTGGGCAATATTTCCTAATGTGATTTAGACAAAACTTTCAAATTATATAAAGAGAAATTAATGGAACTACACAAAACAATTAAGACATAGTCACTAAAATCTAAAATGGCCCGGCCCCTAAATGGTAATGAAGCTTCCCATAAATACACACATCACTCATAAAGATATGTGGAAAGGACTCTCTACATAAGTAATTGCAGGTGATGTGGTTGCTAGATAGCAGGGCAAGGACCATGACAGTTTCTTCTTACAAACATTTGGGGTTTTTTTAATTTTGGGGTTTTTTTTATAACTATATATTTAGAATAAGTATTTGGTCCTGTTGATTAGCTTGGTTCTTATACTAACATGGATAAATTTTGTTCTATCTTCTTTACCAGGGGCCAAAATTGCTAGCAGAGCTGGGCACAACCAACGTATTTTTGTAGCAGAATTCCGACCAGATTCGGATACCCAGTTTGTCTCAGTGGGAGTAAAACATGTGAAGTTCTGGACCCTGGCAGGAAGGGCTCTTCTTAGCAAAAAAGGGTTGCTGAGCTCACTGGAAGATGCCCGGATGCAGACCATGCTAGCTGTTGCATTTGGTGCAGTATGTCTTTTAAAATGCTATGTGCTCGTGTTACTCTACTTCAGATTTTCTTGCCTTAGATGGATAAGCCATATTAATATTGATATGTTCCTGTAATCTGCTAATCATTGTATGTCGTGGGCAGGAATATATTTCATCTTTTAAAAGTCTGATAGTTTTACAAATTAACGAGTGGGAAGGGAAGTTAATGAGGATTATTATGAAACATCTGCATCCATGGGGCATTGTCATTCTCCTAGGCCTGCCTTAGTCTTGTAACTGCCATTCCTAAAATTTCTTTCTTTAGTTCCTCATGCAGCAAAATTTGTCAGAGTAGAAGAAAGGTAAATCCAGAAATATGATTTTCTAAGCAACTTAAGGTCAAGCTTGGGTGTAGGATTTCCTTTACTTTCTATCCTCTTAACTCCCTGCTTATAGTATATTGGGAATCTTTTGGGGCCAATACCCTAATTCAGAGGAGGAAGGGAATAGAGAGACAAAAGGAGGGAGCACAATTCCCAGTCTTGATAGAGGAGAATTCAAGAGCCCTCCTTCCTCTTCCCCTCACTCTCTCCCATCTGGGCCTATCGTTTACAATCCACATCTCTTTCCTTTGATACCCTGCCATGGCTAGGCTTTTGAAATCCTTTGGTGCAATAAAAATCTTATGTGGATATTCTTATTAAAGTGTGTATGTGAGTATGAAATATTTTAAGAAAGGAAATGACAAGTTTAGAATAGTTAAGTACTTTTTTTAAAGGAAAAGATAATGAAAAATGTTGGTGATGTCATGTCAAACTCTAGTTGAACATTTTGAGTATTAATATAAGGCCAGTAATTTGAGTCTAGAAGGAAAACCTACATATTAACATGATTCTGGCACTTAATTTTGCTCATGTAAATGAATTTGCTTCCCTTACAAAATTTCTTATATAGTCAATTACACATTCCCAATAAAAAAATGAACTTGACTAAAACATTAGAAACATTTGACTTTTTACGTATGAAGCAACAGTGCAATCAGTGAGAATGTTTTCATCCCTAACAAGGTATGTTCAGTTTAAGCATTTAAATTTATTTTTAACTGATATCATAAAAACATAAAAATTGTACATATTTACAGTGTACAATGTATTTTTTTCTCAGCTTAAGTATTTTTGAGTCTGTGGTAAGGACTAGAAAAAGAGCAAAGGAGGGCAAATACCGGTCTCTGGCATTAAGGCGTTTACATTCCAGTTGCAGATGGGTGTGAATGAGTGATGTTCCTACATCTGCAGGAGTTAGTGAGGCCTGAAAATTTCCTACAGCTTTGGTATAATGGTTTCATTTTCTATGATAAAATTCTTTACCAAGCCTAATGAAAAGATACTTTCACTCCCTATTCCTATCCTTTTTTTATTATTAATATTACTCTCAGTGACATTGTTGTTGTTGTTAGGTACCATCGAGTCATGGTGGACTCACAGTGACCCTGAAAGGGTTTACAATGGCATTCTCGGTGACTAGTGACCTTTTTGTCCCTTAGCAGCTAGAGTGCAGGGGCAGCTAGAGTGATACATACAATCCAAAGAAACAATATAAACTAGAATTGTGGTACTTTAGAGTTGGAAGGAGAGAGTCATCCAAGGTTAATCAAGTTGAAAACTGACAGGCTTGGGGAAGGAGGAGCCTCTGATGAAGCAGGTTTGCAGCCTCCTGAACCCGTTGCCCATCCTGCCGTACCTTGCACTTTGTCGAGGTAGAGGAGATAGCATTTCACTCACACAGGTGACTGCATCTATTTGATCTTTTTGAACTTTTGATGAGTTTATCTCCCCCCCTTTCCCCACTCCTTTTCAGAATAACTTGACGTTTACAGGTACCATCAGTGGTGATGTCTGTGTGTGGAAAGATCATATATTGTGTAGAGTCGTGGCCAGAGCTCACAATGGGCCTGTGTTTGCCATGTATACCACCCTGCGAGATGGACTTATTGTGACTGGTGGCAAGGAAAGGCCGTGAGTCCTCTTTGTTTTCACACCCTCACTAAACACTTTTGCATCTGTGATTTACCCCAGGTTTAGAGTTAGGCCTTGTAGTTATTTCTGGATATGCAAGTTACCCTCTCTAGCCTTCCTCACATGCTTCTCCTGTATTGCCTCTTACGTGCCTTTTCCTGATTCTCATTTCTGGTCCTAAATCACTTCCAATTTTTTTTTTTTTTTTTTTAATAAACCTCAACTGGGATGATACTCGATTTGAGATGTGGATAGACAGTTGTCCTACAAATAACTGATTTTCCTAATGCCTATATGTCTGCATCAGTATTTACTAATAGGAGACAACAGGGAGAATCTTTACCCCTGAGCCCAGGCTGCATCTTGACTGCTCTGCTGTCTTTTTTTTTTTTTTTTTTTTTTTTTTTTTTGAATGCTAAGGGACAAAACATACTGCATACAGAAAGGGATGAGAGGATGCTAAAGATAAACTTTGTCTTGTGTGCTTTTGCTTGAGGCAAATCTGTTAGATAAACTATCTGTATAACACATCAAAATGTAAATGCAAAAAGAGACCTTTCTCTGAGTGATTTTCAAATCTCCCAACAGTAATCCTACTTATAATTGATTTGCTACCAACATAGTTACCTGCATGTTGAAATGTGACATGTAAGTGACCAAGAAGTACATTTGATTCACTATGGGAACAAAAACCCCAGATTTATCAAACCCACGTGCAGTAGCTTTTCCTTTTCTCCTGAAGGAAGAATGTAGTATGGCACAGACTTGTTTCCCCTAGACAAGCAAATTCATTCAGCAGAAAATGAAGGAATACATTTTTTACTGCTTCAGAGAGAAGTCCCTAAGTGAACTATATTTTATATTTTACATATTACTCCAAACATTGGTATTTCCCATATTGTCTTGCACACTCCTTCTGGTACCCTAAACTATTTCAGCAGGATATTTGTTTACTTATTTATTTTTGCAGTACTGGGGGTTGAACCCAGGGCCTCGCGCATGCTTGGCAAGTGCTGTACCACTGAGCTGCATCCTCAGCCCATTTTTCTACTTTTTGAGACAGAGTCTTGCTAAGTTATGCAGACTTCCTCTGGTCTCGGACTTGTAATCCTCCTGCCTTGGTCTCCTGAGTTGCTGGGATTACGGGCATGCGCCACGGTGCCCAGCCTTCAGGACATTCTAATGATGACAGGAAGGAAATGTGCTTCTTTTGGCCCTTCAATAGCATAGCATCTGTAATCTTATCTTGCTTTACATTTAAGTTATCCTTTCAATGTTAAAATTGTTTTGTATATCTTCTTAATGAAGAATTATACAAGAGGATAATGTGTGGTAGAAGCTAAATAAAATTATGCTCATGTCAGAAAAAAGTACTTCACAAAATAAAATTTGCTGAAACAATGTTGACTTTGACAGATACCATATACCCTAAAATTACCATAGAAAGTTAAGAATAATAATGTTGTTGTTAGGTGCCATCAAATTGGTGTCCAAATCATAGAAACCCTAGTACAATAGGTGAAACACTATTGTTGTGCTTCTCTGCTATTCACAGGGTTTTCAATGGCTGATTGTTGTTTGGGAGTGGGTTGCTGGGTCCTTCTCCCAAGCCTACAGCACCTAGTGTTCCCAGGAGGTCTCACATCCAAGTACTAACCAGGCCTGACTCTGCTTAGCTTCTGAGATCTGACGAGATCAGACAACACAGTGGTGTAGCTGAGGCCAAGAATAATATTAGAAGTTAGAAATATCAGGGCCCTTTTTAAATATTTTGCTTAGAACTTAGCATTTGTTTATAATGAAAATTACTTGTAGAAGCCAATAATAAACTTATTTGGGTTTTTTTATTTACTTAGGTCAAAAGAAGGAGGAGCAGTTAAACTGTGGGATCAGGAACTGAGGCGATGCCGAGCCTTCAGGCTTGAGACAGGACAAGCAACGGATTGTGTTCGGTCTGTGTGCAGAGGCAAAGTAAGATGTTCCTTGAGCGGACACAGCGCTGCAGAACACAGCAGTTTTTTACTGATTCTCTTGCCCTTTGTGACTTAATGAGCAATACTTAACACTATGTCAGGATGGAGATGCTTGCAGTGTTCCTCTGCCTTTTCTCTGCAATATAATTGGTGCCCATGCTGTGCTTAAGATAAGAAGCTATTGTGTTTAAACCTCCATGCTTGGTTTTCTTTGGTTTGGTTTGCAGTACTTGGCAGTTAAACCCAGGGCATGGGACATAGTTTGCAGGGGCCCGACCATGGAGCTGCACCCATCCCCAGCCTATTTTTTATTTTTTTATATAGAGACAGGGTCTCACTAAATGTTACAGGCCTGTGTTCTTTTTTTTTTTTTTTTTTTTTTTTTTTTTTTTGTGGTACTGGGGGTTGATCCCGGGGCCTCACGCCTGCATGCTTTGCAAGTGCTGGACCACTGAGCTGCACCCCCAGCCCTTTTATTTTTTTTTTTTTCCTTACTTCCTGAGACAGGGTCTCACTAAGTTACATAGACTTCCTCTAGTCTCGAACTTGAGATCCTCCTATCTCCGCCTCCCAAACCGCTGGGATTACAGACGTGCGCCACCACGCCCAGCTTGGCCTATGTTCTTAAACTTGTGATCCTCCTCCTTCAGCCTCCCAAATTGCTGGGATTAAAGGCATGCACCACTGCTCCTGGCTAAGCTTCCATGTTTTCTTGAATCTGCTAATTCAACTAGAGTAAGATGAAATTGAAAATCCTTGCTACTTGACTCATTTTGATTTGAGCAGCTGTCTCCATTTTTTAAAAAACACATTTCTATTTTTAAAAAAAGGTTGAGCATGTATGCACTTATATTTGCAAATCTATGCATGTGTTAACCTCAGTCTGCATTTTTAAATATTGGTCAAGCCTACTTTTATTTATACTTGCTTTTTAACTAAAAAATGATTTCCAGCTATTTCTTCCTATATCCCAATGAACTTATACCCCTTTTGGGGGGTCCTAAAGTTATCACAGGGCTGGGATTTAGCTCAGTTGATAGAGCACTGCTCTGCAATCTCTGAGGTCCCAGGTTCAATTCCCAGCAAAAATGGGAGAAAGATGTGGCAATCCACTCCCGAGGCAATCCTGAGACAATCGGCCATTGAAAACCCTATGAGGATTGCTATGAGTCAGACATGACTCCATGGCACCTAACAACAACAACAAAATTATCATAGTCAAAACTGATTATTGAAGAATCCAGGTGTTTTATCATAGGAAAAAGTTCTGTCCTTAGCATGGACTCTTCCTGGTGACCCAAACCAATGCTGTTGCAGATATGTGCGCCTCTAGGTATAGAAAAGTTTGCATGAGCTAATTGGCTTGTGACTAGATTAGCGCAAAGCCCATAACTGCTGTATTGCCTTAAATGTATTGGTCCCCTTGTGTTTCAGGGCAAGATACTAGTTGGGACAAGGAATGCTGAAATAATTGAAGTTGGAGAGAAAAATGCAGCATGTAATATTTTAGTTAATGGTCACGTAGACGGACCAATCTGGGGACTAGCAACACATCCTTCCAGAGATTTTTTCCTTTCTGCTGCAGAAGATGGGACAGTGAGACTCTGGGATATTGCTGATAAAGTAGGTACAAATAATATTTTTAAAAAAGGTTACAATTTCTAAAAAGGAAAGTGGAATTTCTCAGTTGCTAGCATTCAACTCAGAATTAAGCTGAAACTTCATTTGTTAAGTACTTAACATAGTTTTCTGTGGCTGTTTTGCTTCTTATGCAGAAAATGTTAAACAAAGTAAATTTGGGACATGCTGCTCGAACTGTGTGTTACAGCCCTGAGGGGGACATGGTGGCTATTGGAATGAAAAATGGAGAATTTATTATTTTACTGGTGAGCTCTCTAAAAATATGGGGAAAGAAGAGAGACAGACGGTGTGCAATCCATGATATCAGGTTGGTCAATACGTGGAATAGAATTTCTAGTATATATAGTACTTAAATGATCCATCCTTGCATTTGAAAAACTTCTTGTCCACACACCTTCAGTATAGGCCCTGACAGTGTATAACATCTTACATCATAATTTACCTGCTCAAATGTGGCTATTTGTGTACTTGTTTCTCTTTGCTAAATTATAAATTCCATTAGGCACCAACCATAGTGCTTTATATAGCCTGCAGCCATAGCCCTGTGGCAATCGATCCCGTCAGATCTCGGAAGCTAAGCAGGGTCAGGCCTGGTTAGTACCTGGATGGGAGACCACCCGGGAACACCAGAAGTTGTAGGCTGGGAGAAGGACCCAGCAACCCCCTCCCAAAATTCAATCTGCCATTGAAAACCCTATGAACAGCAGAGAAACACTGACAATAGTGTTTCCCCTATTGTACAGAGGGTCGCTATGAGTCGGATACCAACTTGACGGCACCTAACAACAACAACAACAACATAGTGCTTTATAGATACCAAGTCCTAGGTGATAGTCAATGAGTAAGTGGCATACTGGAAGGTGCACTAGACTCATGGTGCCAAGAGCTACATCCCCAGAGGAGAAAGCCAGTGGCCCTTCAGAAGCTGCAAAGCCAGTTATAACCCCAAACATTGTCTTATCTCTCTCTCTCTCTCTGTCTCTCTCTCTCTCTCTCTCTTTTGAGGTACTGGGGTTTGAACCCAGGGCCTTGTGCTTGCATGCTCTGCAAGTGCTGGACCACTGAGCTGCACCCTCAGCCCATTTTTTTTTAGTTTTCGAGACAAGGTCTTGCTAAGTTATACAGACTGCCTCTCGTCTCCAACTTGTGATCCTCCTGCCTCCACCTCCCAAACTGCTGGGATTACAGGAGTGCACCACCACGCTGGCTACATTGCCTTCTCTTAATCTCAGCTAGGCTTCACAGATTTATCCCCTCAGGACTTCCTCCTCATTCTTGTCATTGCTTTTTATGTGCCCTTTCTGGATTTTCATTTCTGGTTCATTCAGTCAGTACTTACTGAGTATCTACTATGTCCCAGAATCTGAATTAGTTTAAACTTTTCTTAAACCTTTATTATTAAGTGCTTAAGCTTATTTTAATAGTAGCTACCATTTACTGGGCACTGCTCTGTGATCATTAGATAAGATTACTGAATTGAGGTTTGTCAAAATTTATTTTCTCTTCAGTAGTAAAATCCTTTTTAAAGGAAAACTCAAACCTTCAACAGTTAAACAGTAACAGTAGCTTCACTTATCCTGTACATGTCCCTAAGGTACTTTGACAACTGCTTCCCATAATTGGTAGGCAAATGGCATTTCACTTTTGTCTTTTTTTTTTTTTTAACTCCTATGGAGCTGGGAGTGGAACCCACAGCCTTACACATGCTTAGGCAAGTGTTCTAACACTGAGCCACATTCCCAGCCCTCATTTTGTCTTTTAACACAAGTTTTTCCAAGCTTCAAGTAGTCACTTCATCCTAGTAACCTGAGGTAACTTCAGCTGGCTGTGTTCTCTATTATTTCTCCAGATGAAAAAAAATCCTATCTTAGTGACTTAGGTTAATGTAGTAATTCTAGAATGTTAATGTTTTCTTAATTGAGACTTTAAGAGGAACTGGAGTGTAACAGTACAATATTTAAAATTAGGAGTAAAATCTAAAGCATTCTCACTTCTTGTTAATAAATACTATCTGTATGCATGATCAGTTGTGTCTTCCATGTAAATTTATTTCAGGCCATAACACAAATGTGGTCTAACCGTTTTTTATGTTTTGTTACATATTCAGATTTAGTCCAAACTCCCGGTATCTGGCAGTGGGTTCTAGTGAGAACTCGGTGGATTTTTATGACCTAACACTGGGCCCCACCCTTAACAGAATCAGCTACTGCAAAGACATTCCAAGCTTTGTCATTCAAATGGACTTCTCTGCAGATAGCAGATATCTCCAGGTACTGCACCCAGTTTACAAGGGGAACTTCTGCTTGTACATTTCATGTTAGCCAATGCATTTAGATCCCCAAGTTCCACAGCATCTCAAATCTTGCTTTTGTTTACTACTGTTTCTGCATTAATTCGGTAATAGCCTGTCCTTTTTAAAAATAAGTCTTCCTGTGTATATTTAAGGTATGCATGTTATGGGATAGACAGTAAAAAAAAAATATTACTACAGTGAATCAAATTGTCACCTCAAAAACCCACTTTTTTGATTCTGTGGCAAGACCAGCAAAAACGTACTTTCAGCTAAGTCCCAAGTATAACCCAATTTTATCATGTATAGTCCTCACGTTGAACATTAGATCATGAGATTTGCTCATCCTATGTATTTTCTTTGAGCTACATCTCTCCATTTCCACCTCACTTATCTTTTTCTTCAGTTTTTTTAGTGATCCTTTGCATTCTTCATGCTAGACATATAAACCAAATAGCAATTTGCTACTATTCTATAAACCTCTTGTGGATTTTGCTTTCACCTAATGGAATTCTTATCCCATTATATGATGAAAGGTCTCTAGTGGCTGCTATAAACGACATGTCTATGAAGTGCCTTCAGGAAAACACCTTCTGGACCATGCTGCCATTGACAGAATCACCTGGGCTACATGGACGAGGTAAATGCTTCATGTAATCAGAGGGGAACTGACAATTTTTAACGTTAGAAAAGTTTGAAATTCTATTTCTCAAAGGTCTTTCCACCAGGAATAGTAATTGTTTCTTATCATATCTTGAATTCCTTGTTGGTGGTGGTGTTGTTAGAGTTGGTCCAACTCATAGCAACCCTCATAGGGTTTTTTCTTTTTTCATCTCCCTTCATTAGTAAATGATGATGGGGTACCAAGTAATACAGCATTGGCCTTTTCCATTATGCATCCTTTACATGCCTTCTGGCAACACTTTCATCAATCCACAAGGTTTATGGAATCTTATAGCTAGTATGTAGTAAAACTCAAATGCATATTTGGGTTATATTCCCCTATTTTTCCAATGTACTCATGAAGCTGCGCTGTTTACATTGAGATCATCCTCTCCCCTTCATCCCTCCACATTGACCCTCCTCCCCATCCCACCTTCCACAATCTTCACTTTCCTCTGCAAGTTCCCTCCTTCTTTCTTCCTTTATATTGTCCCTTCTTTGTTAAATTTAATTGTACATTTTTTATATATCAATTTATGTACAGGATTTTTTAACGATTCAGCTCTCACATATGAGAACATATGCTTCTCTTTTTGAGCTTGTGTTCTTTTCCTTAAGACGATGTTCTCCAGTTCCATCCATTTTGCTGCAAATGAAATTTCATCTGTTTTTATTGCTGAGTAGTAGTATTCCATTGTGTATATGTACCATAGTTTTTTATTCATTCTTCTGTTGAATGGGCATTTTGGTTGGTGCCTTATCAATGCTACTATGAAGAATGCTTCATGAATATGGAGATCCAGGTGTGTTTGTGGTATGATGACTCATCTCCCTTTGGGTATATTCCCAGTAGTGCTATAGCTGGGTCATATGGTAGTTCTATTTTTAGTTTTCTTAGGTATCTCCATATTGATTTCCAAAGTGGTTGAATCAATTTACAGTCTCACCAACAGTATAAGAGGCTTCCTTTTTCTCCACAACCTCACCAGCATGTTATTACTTGCTTTGTTGATCTTGGCTGTTCTTATTGCGTTTAGGTAGAATCTCAGAGTTGTTTTGATTTGCATTTCTCTAACAGCTAGGGATATTGGTATTTTTTCATGTGCTTCATAGCCTTACGAACTTCTTCATTTGACAACTGTCTGTTCAGCTCCTTTGCCTACTTGTGTACGGGATTATTTATTGTTTTGGGATTTGCTTTGAGTTCTTTTTAAATTTGAGAAATTAATCCTCTGTCAGGTGTGTAGTATGCAAAGATTTTCTCCCATTCAGTGGGCTCTTAACTCTGTCGACCATTTCCTTTGCTGTACAGAAGCTTTTTAATTTCATATAATCCCATTTGTCTATTCTTAGTGCAATTTCTTGAGCAATTGGAGTTTTACTAAGGAAATAGTTTCTTATGCCTATGCATTGGAGCATGTTGCCTATTTTTTCTTCTAGTAATTTTAAGGTTTCTGGTTTTATGTTGAAGTCTTTTATCCATTTCAAATTAACTCGTGCTGATGGAGAGGTGCAGGTCTGTTTTCATTTTTTTGTAGGTGAAAATCCAAGTTTCCCAGCACCATTTGTTGAAGAGGCTATCTTTTCTCCAATTTGTGTGCTTAGCCTCTTTGTCAAAGATCAGGTGGCTATCAATGCAGTGGTGTATCTCTGGGTCCTCAAGGTGTTTTTGCTACTATAGCCCTGTAGTATAGTTTAAAGTCAGGGATTGTGAACCTGCCTGCACTGGTTTTGCAGCTTAAGATTGTTTTGGCTATATGTGGTCTTTGTGTTTCTGTATGAGTTTTTGGATTATTTTATCTATTTCTGCAAAGTCTGTCATTGGAATTTTAATGGGGATTGCATTAAATCTGTAAATTGCTTTTGGTTATATAGCCCTTTTTACAATATTGAGTCTCCCAATCCGTAAGCATGGAAGGTCTTTCAACCTTCTAGTATCCTCTGTGATTCCTTTCTTTAATGTTTTAAAATTTTCCTTATAAAGATCTCTAGGGTCTTTGGTTCAATTGATTCCTAAGTATTTAAGTTTTTGGTGGGCTATCGTGAAAGGGATTGTTGCCTGAATTTCCTTCTCTTCCTGCTCACAGTTGGTGTAAAGGCAGGCTACTGATTTTTGAGCGTTAATTTTGTATCCTGCCAAAGGCGTTGTTGTTAGGTGCCGTCGAGTCGAGTCCTACTCATAGCGACCCTATGTACAGCAGATCGAAACACTTGCCGATTCTGTGCCAGGCAAACCATCTTATTTATGTTTAAGCCCATTGTTGCAGACACTGTGTTAATCCATCTGGTGGAGGGTTTTCCTCTTTTCTGTTGACCTGCCACTCTTCCAAACATGATGTCCTTCTCCAGGGATTGTTCTCTCCTGACTACATGT
>VMDO01017498.1:0-44753 GCA_007922755.1 Pedetes capensis | reverse complement strand
CACTAGATATTTTTTTAAGGCAGTAAGCAATCTTTTTCCCCAGAAGTCTTTTTAGACATCAATTCATTGTATTCTGACTTTAGGTAGTGAAGAAGTCTAATTTTAGTTAGTCTAATTTTTTAGTCTAATTTTTTCCCTAGCAGGTGTCTTGCTTTTCCAACCTGTAAGTCTGTACATTACATTCATCTGCAAGCTTAATTAACCTAACTGGTCTCATGTCTTGAGATATTAGGAATCAAGTTAAGCTCCTTTTCCAATATATTACCTATTTCTTCATTCCTTGAAACCTAAAAATTACTTTTCTATGTTGTTTCTGAAGTTCAATAGTTTAAGTACAGGTTATTTTGATGTTGAAAATTTCAAATCATTTTATGCTATTGCATATACAATGTGTGTTTCACCATATACACTCAATTAATAATTTAATTAACAATGTTTCTGTATTTTCCTTCTGAGTACTTCTGTTCCATATTGCATTTGTTTATTTGGGTTGCCATAACAAATTGCCATAGACAAGGAAGCTTAAGTTCTCACAAAATTCTGCTTAGTTACAAACTGAGGGAGGAGCTATTTTGGAATCATTTTCTTTTCTTTCTTTCTTTCTTTTTTTTTTTTTTTTCACTTTTACCCAGCAGTTCCAAGGTCATAAAATTAAGTGCAGTCATTGATGGGATAAATTTGTATGAGATAAGACCCCAAAGAAGGAGAGAGCAAGAAGAAATATTTTATAGATGAAGGTGAGTTAGATTAAGAGAAAGAAGTAAATGCAAGGTCTTTTGTGGACTTAGTACAAAGAAAAGGGTTTGCAATTTATCTGGATATATTCTATATGCTTTAAAAACCAACAGTAACTGGTAAATTAAGTGGAATTCAGTTAATTACTGATGCTGACCATTACGTTTATTTCTGTGAACTAACAAGCATAAGTAAGAAAGGAATGTTTCTTTGATAAAAGATAGGTAGAGGACCCAAAGCATTTTAGACATAAAATGTATATTAATAATTTATGGGCTGGGATTTAGCTCAGTGGGTAGAGCGCTGCACTGCAGTCTCTGAGGCCCCGAGTTCAATTTCCAGCACCTCAAAAATGGGAGAAGGGCCTGGCAATCCACTCCCAAGGCAATCCCGAAGCACTCAGCCATTGAAAACCCTATGAGGGTCACTATGAGTTGGACACCGACTCGACAGCACGTAACAACAACAACAATAATGTATGGCAAGCTCTATGAGTATTATGTTGAGGATATAGGCTTAATTATTGAAAGAAATGACATTTATGAACTATGTAAATTGATATCCAATTAACTTCCAGCAGCTATCATATTAAATGCCAATTAAATGTATTAACATTCTTTACAATTTCATATATCAATATGAATTTAACTGTACCTTTATTGCCATTGTAATTTTGAGTTAATTACATAGCTACATGATTTAGTTTTCCACATAATTGTTAAGCCTTAGCCTCTATTCTTAAAAAAATAAAATAAAATTGATAGCTTTATAAACTCAATTCCCCCAAAGCATTACTAATTTTCTGGCTTTTTTCAAATCTTTGTTTTGAAACAATGTGTGAAATTCACAGAGTTTATGATAGTTCAATTGTGATTTTAATTCTTTATTAAAAATAAGACATTCACTACCTGTGTAATGTGTCCCCAAAGCCATTACTTGGTCCTTCAAATTGTTTTCCTTCCTATTATTATTTGGTTATTTTCTATCTAATTATAGGAAGATTTTCTGAAAACTGAGAAGTATCTTATTAAAATAGGATAAGAAATAGCCTATTAAACCCATATTTTGTAATCATTTGATGAAGTGTGTTTTATTTTTCTTTGAAAAGGTAATTATATCTAGCATAGTAACAAGAACTCAACAAGTTAGAAGTAGTTGAAAAGATTGTGGGCTTTATATTCAGATAATTTGGGATCAAGTATCTCTTCCAGTTTCTAATTCTTTTTGTTTTAAAACATTTCAACTTGCTACTTCATTATTAAAATATGAGTGACAATATTCAATCTAATTATATTCATGTATGCATGGAAACATTATTGTTTTTGGGTGCTGATGACTCGGGTCCCACTTATAGTGACTCTTATCTACAACAGATAAAACATTACCCAGTACTATTGTCAGTGCTTCTCTGCTATTCATAGGGTTTTTGATGGCTGATTGTGTTTTGGGAGTGGGTTGCCGGGTCCTTCTCCCAAGTCTACAGCACCTGGTATTCCCAGGTGGTCTCTCATCCAAGCACTAACTAGGCTCTATCCTACTTTGCTCCCAAGGTCTGAGGAGATTAGATGGTAGGGTGGTATGGCTGTAGGAAAACATAATGATATGAATTACATTTATGGCAGTCTGTAGTGAATAAATGCTATATTTCATTCTAACCGCTTCTATAGTTTTGATTTTTGAAATTACTTCATTGATTTTTACATATCATGAATCTATTGCCAAATAATTTTATATATGATTTGTAAGTGGGATGCACATGAAAGGCAAATTTGTTACTTAGATTTGAGCATATGCAAGATTAGTACTGTTTCATTTACCTAACTAAAGTTGAATTTTAATAATTCTATTTTCATACAGAAAGAATCTACTAAATACATATATTTCCTTACTGCTTCAAAAATTTGTGCAATTCTGAGTCCAAATTGAAATCATTGAGGGCAAGGATACCCGAAAATGAATTCCTAACTCTGGGCTGACAGACTTATCATTCAGCAACCATACAAGCAAGTTTGATCATGATACCTTGACTTTTCTGCATTAGACTCACAGGTTCTCTGCTCACAGTGAATGTGGCCAGGTCATTACCACATTGCTGTGTGATATTCAGATTTATACTTCAAGTGAAGGAGCATAACTTTTTATATGGACTATTCTTTTTATCCCTGCCCAATGTCATTCTCCCATCTTTTCAGTCCTCATATCACCTTTTTGTGAAAGGATGGATAAGGCCAGGGGCAGCGACTCAAACCTATAATTCCAGTGACTCGGGACATAGATGCAGGAGGACCTCAAGCTTGAGGCCAGAGGCAGCCTGCATAACTAAGCCAGACCCTATCTCAAAAAAAAAAAAAAAAAAAAGTGACAAAAGGGGAAAAGGGATAGGGGTGCAATTTAGTGGTGGAGCACTTGCAAGAGTATCAGAGATGCCCAGAGTTCAGCCCCCCAGTACCACAAAAAAAAAAAAAAGAAAGAAAGAAAGAAAGAAAAGATAAATGGAAGTCAGACTCTTTTTTTTTTTTTTTTTTTGCGGTACTGAGGGCTGAACCCAGGGCCTCCCACCTGCATGCTCTGCAAGTGCTGGACCACTGAGCTACACCTCAGACCATTGTTTTTTTTTTTGTTGTTTTTTGTTTTTTTTACTTTTTTGAGGCAGGGTCTCAATAAATTACACAGACTGCCTCTGGTCTCGAACTTGCGATCCTACTGCCTCCACCTCCCGAGCTGCTGGGATTACAGGCATGCGCCACCCGCCCCGGCTAAAGGCTTTTTTTTTTTTTTTTTTTTTTTTTGCGGAACTGGGGGTTGAACCCAGGGCCTCGCACGCTTTGCAAGTGCTGGGCCACTGAGCTGCGCCCCCAGCCCAAAGTCAGACTCTTTACCTTACTTCCCCTTTCCCTGCTACTTCCCTGCTTGATGTTGTCACTTCTCTGACAATCTCTTTTGCTTAAGTCTTCTATAAAATCTTCAATAAAGCCATCAGGTGTTAGGTAGAATAATAAATGTCTCTCAAAACAGAATTACCCCAATGAAATAGAAGGAAATCTAAAAATCCTTGCTCATGTGCTTCCAATTAAAAATGTTTCCTCTGGCTTGCCATTATTTATGGCACTGGTAATGATGGAATTCACACGGAAATCAATGCCTTTCTTATAGGTGATTATTCATGAGGCCCATGTGCACCGCAAACTGAACACCATGGTGAACGGAGATTGAGGGTCACTGGGAATTGATGTAGGTCCTGAGAAAGAATTTCACAATGGTTCCATCGAGCTTTGGGTCTGACTGATAAGGATGAACAATTGTGACCACTGGAGGGAATTTATGAAAATTAGTAAAACAATTCCAATGTGGTTCTGTGATATCAAAATTGGAATTTGTACAGATGGTGACTCTTTACAGTCAACTAAGCAATGAAAATAAAGCTGCTGCTACATGTCAGGATACCAGCGTTTGAATAAAAATCCTGTAGCATCTCAGCCCACATGGCACATAGGTAACAGGCACAATCTTCAGCTGAAAGCAGCTAGGGTTTTTTTTCTTTTCTAGGATTTAATAACCTACTATCATATATCATTTCTCCTCAAAGTTCTTAATTTAGATAGGAATTTCAAGGATCCCTACCCATTTCATGACCACAAAGGACACCTACAGAGACAGAAGGACACTGTTCATTCTAATTATAGCATTGACTATTTCTTCAGGCACTCTACATATTCATAGTTCACAATACAGCTCTGCCGTGTAGGCAATTTTTACCACCATTTTACATGTGAGAATACTATACCAGAGAGACTAATCATGGAGTATGCTACTATCCAAGCAGATGTATTTGTCCCTTGAGCCCACATTCTGAGTTACACGGTTCTGCTCATGAGTTAATTGACTAACCCATAAATTCATCTTTTCCACATCATCACATATCTCATTCCTATTAACATTTATTCCCAAATCCCCATAATAATCTTGCATAATGACTTTAATGCCTTCTTCTGGAGGAGTCCGAATAAGTTTAGTCACTCAAAAATATTTCCTTTGGTGTTATATGAAATATCATATTTCTATACTCCACGTATGTGGTAATTATCTGATTTTGAGAGATTCTATTGGGTGACTTAATTCTATTAGAAATAATTAGGAATGAACACATGAATACTATATTGGTAGCACATTCATAATATGGAAGGATGAGCTAAACTACTTTGCCTCAAACATTTTGTTTCTCTATATCCGTGCTTTAACATGTTAGATACATTGCAACTCTCCTGCCTTTTATATCTCATTTTTCTTCTCTTTTTTGTAGACATTCTCTTGTATCTTTTCTCTTATGAGTAGCCAAACTTCTATATTGAAAAATAATTATAGCCTTGAAGATTGTACCAGAAAGTTTTAATTTAAATGAATATTTTATTTTCATCTACTGTTGAAACGTGTTTAAAAGCACTGTGACTATCTCTTGTCTCTGTGGGTACACTTCATGTCTTAAAAAATTAATAATTATTCAGTTGGAGTGTCTAAAATCTTGCTTAATATATTCTATAAGATCCATTAAAATTTGTGGTCTTTTAAATTATTTTTGAAATACTGTATGCAGCCCTTGAATTTGTAAACCCCTTACATATATCTCTTAGATTAAAAGTTTTAATTATTTCATATTTAGTGTCATGGTTCATATTTTTTAACAATGCTGACCTTGTCTAAAATCAGATAAAGCTTTTGTTATCACTATTTTAAATTTTTAATTGATTAGAAAATGTTCTGTATCCAGCATTATCTCTTCTCATTACGTGTAAATATCAAGAGATTTCTTAATGGGATTCAGCACACATTTGATTTCTCTCCAGCAAATGGGAGGATTGAAATGTTGGCTATTTCTTGATTCTCACAATTATGAGACTCCTAAATGTGTTTATTTTAGACCTTCTGAAAATACCACATTGTTGCCTATGCTAATATGTAGTATCTCTGGTTTCTTGTACTGCAGTAATCTACATAATGTTCCTGTGTATCTTGCCAAAGTCATGAGTAAAGTATTTATCTTTTATCTTTTATTGCAGCTTTTAATTACTACAAGAATCCATGGCTTATCCTTTGGGAAGGTCTCAGGGAATTTACTTTGTTTGTTCTAAGATCACCATTTTTCTTTTCCAAAAGTCATTTCCTGTGCCCATTGAATAATCCAATCATCCTTGCTCCTTAGTTTGCTATTAGTGCCCATTACTGGATTCCTGTCTTCCTATACTTATATACTTATAGACACATAACATAGATATGGGGACTAAATCCAGGGGGTAAATTTGTCATTATAGTGAATGTGGTTAGTGCTAGCTCCTCTCATGCTTTTCCTATTGAATAGGGAGATGGTTTCTAGTTTTAATCAGAATCAGAAGGGGATTTATGAGCCAAAATAGGATAATATAATTTTTTATGCAGATGTTTAGGTATGTTATAAACAGACAAATTTCCATGATCACCGAAAATTTAATTGTGAAAACAATAAAGCTGTCAGCAGATAATATAGAAAAATATCTTCTTGACTGGAGGTAAGTAATTGTTTTTAAACAGTAATATTCAGGAAAGAAAATTTTGATAAGTTGTATGTCACTAAAGTTAAGAATTCCATTTCATCAAAAGAAACTTAAGAAAAATAAAATGCTAAGTAGGGCAATAAGATACTTGCAATATATACATTTGACAGAGGGCTTGTATTCAGAATATATGAAGGAACTCTTCAAAGCAATAAAATAAGACAACTTTTCTTTTCTTTGAAACAAGATCTTAATATGTAATACAGACTAGCCTTAACTCATCATGTAACCTAGGCTGTCTTGAACTCAATCCTATTGCCTCCATCCGCTGAGTGTGGGGAGCCTAGGAATGCACCACCTCACCTGGTGGACAAATAATGTCTTAGAGAGGAAATAAAAGCAAAACTATAAATTTCAGGCAATTCATAAAAGAACCTATACAAAAGACCAATACGTATATACAAAGGTTCGAAAAAATCTTTCTTCATTATGGAAACACCAGTTAAAATTCCAGTGAGATCAATGACATCTCTCAATACACTAGTCAGAATAGTTCAAATTAACAAAACAAAAATAAATAAAACAAAGAGAAAACAAACTGGCAATACTAAGTGCTGGCCAGCATGTTGATCAAATGCAAATACACTACTTAGTGAGAGTATTAATTATTATAAACACCTCATAAAATGTGTTTGCAGTATCTTTAAATATAACACATGTAACCTATTTACACACTCATAGAAATGGTAGATTATAATATTTTTGTTAACAGTTATGTCCACATATATGTATCAAAGTCACAAACAAGAATGCCTATAGCAGCATCATTCACAATAATCCCAATAGGTTTAAAAACATTCAATATCATTCACAATAGACTGAATAAATAAAATGGGTTGTAGTCAGACAAGGAGTACTATAAATAAAAAAAGACTATTTCTGCTTTCAAAAGAAGAGATGACTACATACATACTATTTTTTTTTTTTTTAGTGAAAGAGGTCATTGACCTAAGAGGGCATAGGGAACAAATCAATATATATTGCTATAGAGCAGGGAAGTTGATCTACAATGGTGGAAGTTATAATAATGACTACTTTCCTGTGAGTGGCTTGGGATTGTGAGGAGCAGGAGTCAGGTTAGTGGGAGGCTGGTGATGCTATAAACCTTAACCTAGGTAGAAACACTCAGTATGTACATTTAGTAAAAATTCATTAAGTTATGCAAGTGATACTGATGTACTTTCTATGTTACACTTCAATAAAATAAAGTAAAAAATATTAAAATCCAAATACATAAAAGACTTTACCTATAAAGGAAGA
The DNA here is from genome assembly GCA_007922755.1 of Pedetes capensis. NCBI lineage: Eukaryota > Metazoa > Chordata > Mammalia > Rodentia > Pedetidae > Pedetes > Pedetes capensis. Next base: position 37,173 of record VMDO01017498.1, on the reverse strand, counting down.
CAAGAAATTTCCATGGAAAGAACATTTTTCTGAGTTTTTTAATTGCTGTGTGGTCAAATCAGTATTAAACATAACCAGAACAACCCAGCTAGCTATAATTTGTACATAGAAATTTGAAAAAGTTATCTTGCTCATTCTGCCATTTACTTTGTTACTGAACATTAACTGGTTTCTTGATCTGTAAAATCATGTAAGAATGTCTACAGGATGTCTTGAAAGGGTTAATCAGATAAAAATGACAGCCCTTATCCTAGCTTTGATAAATATCACTCATATATGTAGGTATTATTGTTATCATCATCATCATCATATTTATATTATTATGTAGGCACTCAGCTGATTGTGCCTATTATAAATTTTAAAGGTTCATTTTTTTGTGTATGGTAATGTAGGATGGACCCAGAGTGCTCCACGACTGATCTGTACCTCTAGGGTCTTTTTATTTTTTATTTTGAGACAGGGTGTTTCTAAGTAGTGCAGGCTGCCTTTGGCCTTGAGTTTGAGAACCTCCTATTTCAATCTCCCAAACTGTTGGAATTACAGGCGTGTGCCACATTGCCCAAATTTAAATGTTCATTTTTTATTGAAAACGTAATATTATTTTTACCTCTTTGCCTACATTTTATAAATTTGCATTTAAATATGTTGTGAGAGCCAAACAGAAAATGATTGAGACTCTATAGAACATAATTACATGAAATAAAAGGTAACACTGGTAGAAATATGCACACACATATTTTTTTATCAGCAAAATACTTGTATTGTCTGGTGGTTTCTCTAAAAGTTCAAGCATCCTTGGACTAAGACCAGCTAATTATTTAGGACAAACTAACACATGCAGTGCTATGTTCTGTTTGGAGCAGTTTTGTCTTTACAACTAATTTAAATGTGTTCTCTATGAACCTAGTTTGGATTAAACTCTTTGTGTACATTTGTGTTCACATTTTAACTACAAAACAAAACAATAAACCTATGCAATAATGTAATTCATTCCATTACCAGCATTTTCTGAGAATTAGTTATGTTTTGTCAAGTTATGATACTTGTACTCTAGGTTAGCATTCTTAGTTCATAGAAGATGGGTTTTTCAAACTACACGATCAGTAGAGATTGTCATCTATTGATCATCCCTGATGGCACACAGGAGAAAAGAGGAGGTCCAAAGATGCTAGGAACTTGCTTCAAGTCACTTTGTGTAGGATTGATACAGAGCAGGTCTTCTGACTCTCAATTCTCAGCCTTGTTGTTTTCACCAAGATGTTTTGTATACTGTCTCTGAGATGCAATAACAAGACAATGTTATGGGTGAAATAAATGGGATATATCAATAAATTACTGTCTTTGAAGTAGATTTTTTAAATAAGAGATATCAGGTTTTAACAAGCTGTGATATAACATAAACCTCAATGTTCAAATCAGTATAATCCTCCCTTACTTAAACCATTAATTAGCCCCAGAGCAATACAAATGTTAGTGTTGCTGATCACTCACATAGACCTCATCATCTTCTCTTGTAAGAGTTTTTTATTGTCAGGAGGGTTTCTAGTGACAACTTAGATAATGATTTTCTTTCTTGAGAAATTTCAGAGGCACTGAAAGGAATATTAAATATAATTGCCTGAGGACTACATTGTTTGTGGTATTTCTATGCTAGAAGTAGAATGGACCTCCAGAATAAATACATTATGCAATGGAGGGGTGAAGTCACATTTTTCTGTAATCACAGTTCTTTCTGAAGTCGTATAGTCCCTATAAATGAGATAATAAAGGAGCTCACATTGGTTCTTTCAGCTCCCTGGAGTTTAAAGTGTATTAATAGCTATTGGATTCAGAATAAATAAACTGGATGGAAAAATCATTATGTGAGTTCTATTTTCCAAGTATCAATTTGGTTTCTAAGCACTCCAATAACTTACCCTTAATTTCCAGCTTGAAGCTTCTGAGAAAAATAGTTGAAATTTGGGCATCATTTATTTTTCCCCTCTTATAATAATTGGATGTGAATTCAGTGGCTGACTTTATTGAATTTGGCATTAGAAGCTGATTCATTTCTTAAAATAACATGTATTTTACATATTGAATTTCATCCTTTAGGGGATAGCAAACAATAAAAAAAATTGAAAAAAATTAGTTGGAACGGTTGGACAAATAGACTTTTTCTTTCCTTTATTGAATTTAATAGTATTATGTGAACCCTCAGACTATCTGCCAGGATTCAACATTGGGAATTAGGGAGCAGAGTTGTTGAATGGAGGTATATCCATTCTGCATAAATGTATAAATTTATTTTGAATTTTCAGACATTACGATCTTTATTTTTTTCTGTACTCCAGAAGTAAAGTCAGAAGTGGTGGATCACACCAGCCAGGGTTGAATATTTGTGATATTAAGGGCAGTGTGTGGTATCTGCATGCCTAGATGTGCATGGAATTAAGCATGACCTGCTAACAAAAATGCATTTTGTATCATTAAATCTCGTTTCCATGGAAACAGAAGCAGATAACTGGCAAGTGTTAAAATCACTAGCTATAGCACAGATCCCAGTATAAAGTCATGCAGTCCATGTAAAATGGACAACATATTTACTAACGTTTAACTTTTACATTCAACAAGCAGTTTCTGACCTTCTACCACTTCTACAGCTCGTCATCATCATCATCATCATGATTACTCTCTAATTCCTCTTTACTATTCAGGCATATCATGAAATAATTAACTTTTTACTACTTTCTACTCTTTCTAAAAACTATTTTATTTCAATGGTGGCAAAAATATTACAGGATATAAGGTATAGAGTAAATACATACCCAAAAGATTTTCAAAAGATTAATTCACAAGCTCGGTGACAACTTCCTTCCTTCCTTCCTTCCTTCCTTCCTTCCTTCCTTCCTTCCTTCCTTCCTTTTCTCCCTTTATTCCTTCTTACTTTCTTCCTTTCTCCCTCCCACACAAATTCCCTTTCACATTCCTGCTTTCTTTCTTTCCCCTTTCTTCCTAAGTGTCCTTACTTTCATGACTTTTGTAATTGTAACAATTTCTTATTTATTGAAAGGCTAGGAGAATTAAATAAGTACTCATAACCTCCCCTCTTAGAGAAGTAGCAAATAATGCTTAAATATACTCACTTCCAAAATGACCTCTATTTGTTAAATGCCTGAGTACAGAACTTTTGTAATCTTGAGCTGTTACTCAGTTAAAAATAAAATTTACAATGATTCAAGTAGAAGATAATTTCCCCCTACTATTACTGTATTCATTGAGGAAAATCATTTTGTTTCTCCATCTTCTATACAATCATCTGATACGTATGCTGAAACATAGACTTGATATAACACTTCTGTATATTCCTGGGATTTAGCTCAGTTGGTAGAGTGCTTGCTTTGCCCTCTCTCAGGCCCTGTGTTCGATCCCTAGTGCAGCAAAAACAGAAGAAGGATCTGGTAGCATACTCTCTCTATACAATCCTGAAACAATCTGCTATTGAAAACCCTATGAAAAGCAGAGAAGCACTGACCTAGTGCTGGGCATGCATAGTGTCGGAGAGTGTTTCATTCTGTTGTACATAGGGTCACTATGAGTTGGATTTGACTCCACAGCACCTTAAAAAAAATCAGTATTCCTGAACTTATTAAATTAGAACCTGAATGTATAATTTTTTTCTATAAGTGTGTCTTCAAAGTTTAAAATTCTCTGATTCTTTCTCATCTACTGGATGTTTCTTAAAGAAATAGGAGAATGTTTTTTAAATCTAGTGGTATGAGGTTATTGGAGATTTCCTAAATATGCACTGTATTTTCCTACCACCATATCTTTCTTGAATTCCAATGGATTCTTTACAAAAATGCTGACCATGTGTTCTCTTCAAAATTCCTACCTCCTTCATACACACACACACACACACACACACACACACACACACACACGTTACTTATGCATACAAATTAAAGATCATGTGCATGGCATGGTGTGGAGCATAGTTTCCTTCCATTGTATATAAGGTCCCTATGAGTTGAATCCTACTAAATTGCACTTAACAACAACAGCAGTTAACCATTTATCAGTTCAAAATCGACATTGTTTTTACAGAGTTGATTAACTTACCCAACTCTCCTGGGTAGGAGGAGGAGCTTTCATCTTTGCACATATGGTTTCTATATGGTATTAGTCATCACAAGTTTTTCTTATGGCATATCTTGTGCATTTAGAAGGCAAGAACTGTGTTTTGCAATATATTGGACATTACAAGCACAGTGATTTTATTGAATGTATGAATAAATTAATATGCTCAATGTTTATATTTAAGACACAGAACAAAAGCCTTTTACCTTTGTGTGAGGCAAAGGAATTGCTATGGACGGAGAAAATAACAGAAAGCATCAAACTAGACTAAATTGAAAGAAAATGAAGGACAATTACTTGAATAATTTGGAAACAACTCAGTTTATTCATTGGAGTCTATCAGAGAGCAATAAAACAGTGAGCTTCCTGAATAAGAGGAAGGGGCAGGGCAATGGTGAATGTGTTGGTTTTCAAGAGGTTAATGAAAAATCATGACCTACAGTTAAGTACGGCTGCCATCTTGGTGCATACAAACATCCCTGTTCTCCAGACTTCACTACTCAATCATTTAACAAATTACATTTTTAACAAGGAAAAATGTTTATTGTGGCCAAGAGAGCCTGTGATGATACCAGATATTTTAACCAAAATAAATATTCCCTTAAAACTAAGGCATTTGATTTAAATATCTACCTTCCCAGTGCCTGCACTTTTCTGTTTTCAAAATGCTTGTGGTAATTTTTTCTTTTCTTTTCTTTCTTTCTTTCTTTCTTTCTTTCTTTCTTTCTTTCTTTTCTTTCAGGAAAAAAAGTACACTGAGGTAGAAATGAATAAAACTGAGGTGAAGAAAAATAGCCACAAGGTTAAAATGTTAAGGAAAAAACTGAAGGGAAATCAACACAGCTGCCCGGACCATGGAAAAAAAGCCTTTTGGGGATCTATAATAAATGAACATAGGTGATTAAATTTAATTCAGCAGTTGATGGTTCCCAGGGGCCAAGCTTGTCTCTCAGTACATAAAATATATAACACTATGCTGGCTTAAACATCCGTTGCCAGGCTATAGGAAACATACTTAATTCTACCTCTAACCATCTTTTTCATGAGAAGTAATTTATTAAAGACCTTGCCTTTTCCTTTGGTATATGGCTCAGGTTGTCTATTTTTCTTCTATCATCATTGTATTATTTCTCCCAGAAATGTCAGAGAGATTTCCATGGGCAAAGGGTGAGGTGGATAGCTTCATCATTCTTTCATTATCATGGCCTCCTTAATGAACTGAAAAATGCCTTTTGCATATAAGTTAAAACTACATAAAAGAAGGATTATCATTCTTTCATTCAGCCAGCATCTTTTGCTCCTTATTATATGCTATGCCACAGGAATATAAACATGAATAAAGTAATACTTGTATCTTTGATAAGTCTACATTTTGGAAGGTAGAGTGATCAGAAAGAGAAAAAAGAAAGAAAGAAGCAAGCAAGCAAGCAAGAAAGAAAGATAAGGAAGGAAGAAAGGAAGGAAGGAAGGAAGGAAGGAAGGAAGGAAGGAAGGAAGGGAAAGAAAATGAAAATTCTGTTTTAATATGCTGAGTTCTGACTGAAAAACCACAAAACAGCCTAGAGATTTGTTTTGCTCCTTTCATGTTCTGTTTGTTTTTACTTAGGTAAGTACAGAGAAATGGCTGAAGATTGTATACTGTCTAATAACAACACAGCAACAGGTAATCAAGGAACATAACTGGGGAGGATGTTGCCCAGTTACTGTTGTGGAGAGATGAATATGCTCATCATACTTCTGATTTTCATGTTATACAAACAGAGGCAGTATCTTTTGGTGGCATGGTTGATTGACACCCACATGATTTCTTAGGTTTTAAACACTTTTAATCCATAACAGAAACAATTAGCTGCTTCATAGCCAATGACTGATTGATTAATAACTTCCCCAAATGTATCTCATCTGCAGCCTTTGCACCTGGGCATCTGATCCTGCCTGATCTCAGAAGCTAGGCAGGGTGGGTCTGGTTAGTCCTTGGGTGGGAGACTGCCTGGGAACACCAGGTGCTGCAGGGGGTGGGGAAAGACCAGCACACTCCAGAAGCAATCCACCATTGAAATCCCTATAAAGTGTACAGAAGCACTGATAACAGTGCAGGGCATGTTTTGTCTGTTGTACAAAGGATTGCTGTGAGTGGGAGTTGACTCATGGCACCTAACAAAAACAACAACAAATATATTTCATATTTCTCAACATCCAGTTTCTTTTTTTCTTTTTCTTTTTATATTTTACTTTAAAGACTGGGGTCAAAATTTTCAGGCTGAATTGTTGGCTTATAATTAGTGTTTTACACATAATCATGAATACAGTAATACATGATTGCAAACATCTGAATATAAATGAATTTATTTCATTAGAATGTATGAAAGTGACTACATGTTTAGAATTGCATAGATTAAGTTCCCCTTCCCTTTGCCTTGTGGTCATCTGCTGTAATAGAAGTTAAATTTTCCATAAATCTTCTGCATTTTGACAACATTATAGGTTCATCTCAGAAAAGTAAATTGAGCTCTGAGAACTCACAATGTCATCAATTGTCTATAATGCTTGCATTTATATATTAAATAGAAAATACTTTTAAGATGTATTTTATAAATTCCCATATATTTAGGAGTTTTAAAAACCACATCCTTAGGGTCACCTGAAGATATTAATTTTAAGCATTGCTATTATGATTTATTTAATTTCTTATCCAAATGCCTCTACCGAGCAATATATCACAGTTTTTATGTTTATGCATTCAACTATTATATCAGTGCAAGATTTTATCTCAATACTATCTTATGTTCCTGTTGTTTAGCTTAGTTCTTTATCTAATAAAAACTCTTCCTTATTTTACCTTTTCATCACAATAAAATGTAGAAGATAAATGTCCTTCAAAAATGATTCTTATTTTACCTTAAAATCATTCCTATCAACTCATTTCCTTACCACATCTATTTATTCTAACACCATTTTTGGATTTATAAAAGTGTTGATATGCTTTTGTTATAGAAAAAACATGAAATGCTCAAAATGAATGATGAATAGAAAACTTTACCATCTGCAGAGTGCCCCATGCAGGATAATCTAAAAGCTCTAGGGAGTGACACTGAGGGGAAGAAAGACTTTCAATATCCTGTCCCATTAGGAGAACAAAGTTTCCAAGTGTTACTGGTTGGCATGTGGTGTATGGGATTGTATACAGGTAAGAATTGAGCTATCTGGAGGTGGTGAACTGCACACCTAAGCCCTTCTGGGATCATGGTATCCAGCTGTCTAAATTGAGACCATGAGGCCTAGTGAGTTTTGTCCTGCTGACTGGAGGCTGGACACTAGATGAAGGGAGAGTACTTTCTTTCATATGAAATAAATACATAAAATGTTTAATTGATAATGTAGTTTTCCCTATCACTCATAGCACTTTTGATTTTTGCATTCACTCTATGAATAAAGGGGCTGCAGTTTAGCTCAGTTGGTAGAGCGCTGCTCTGTGCTCTCTGAGGCCTGGGGTTTAAACCCCAGCATCACAAAAATGGTAGAAGGGCCTGGCAGCCCACTCCCAAAACAATCCAGAAAACAATCAGCCATTGAAAACCCTCTGAGAGTCACCACAAGTTGGAATGAACTCAGTGGCACCTAACAACAACAACTATGAGAAAATAGATTCATTACCATAATTATAAGCACTTAACAAAAAAAGTTTTTATTTTAGTCAATACTGTTTAGCACAAATATGTTATGATAAAATGTGAGTATCTGTAAGCTACCATAGCAAGTGCCTGCAGTCGTATCATTGTGGTATCCAATCCTGTCAGATCTTGGTAGCTCAGCAGGGTTGGGCCTGGTCAGCCCTTGGAAGGGAGACTGCCTGGGAACATCGGATGCTCTAGGCTTAGGAGAGGGACTAGGCAACCCACTCCCAAAAATCAATCAGCCATTGAAAACTCTATGAACAGCAGAGAAGCACTAACAATAGTGTTTTACCTGTTGCATGTAGGGTCACTATGAGTCAGATACTGACTCAATGTCACCTAACAACAACTACAAGTATCTCTTTATAGCTAGTTTTGGGATATAGAGAAAGGGAGTATAGAATTTGGGGTATAGAAGAAATGATATTTTCTTTTACTTTAGTCATATATACATATATATGCATATATATTATATTTATCTATCTGTATATGATAGATAGATAGATAGATAGATAGATAGATAGATAGATAGATAGATAGATAGATGATAGATATCCTGTATATTGTGGTATATTTCACAGCCTTTTGGTCTCTTCAACTAGATATTGTAACAACATTTTCCCCTCAGTTGTCAGTATACAAACATCTCAGATGTTACCAAATGCCTTGGGGGGGTGGGACAAAAATCACTTTCTACTGACACTATTGTCCTAGGCTGGTAGAAATACTAAGTCCTTGTGATTGTCTGATTTCTCTCCTGTCTCCTATAGAGTTATGGAAAAGGTCTAAAAACTTTAAGTAAACTATTTAGAAAGAAACTGTGGTCTTAAATGGTTCTCACTTAAACATAAGTGTGACCTCAAAGTTCCATGATTGTGTTTTTGGGCCGTGCTGGAGGTAGAACAAACTCTACTAAATCTGAAAGCCCCCATTCCTATAATCATTCTCCCCAGGCCTTCTCCAAAACTAGTACCATTTGAGTCCTCTGCCTCCTAATTCTTTGCTTCAGAGCAAAAAATAGGTCTATTAGTTAAAGAAACTGCAAAGCCCTTTATTTTTGAAAAGTTTTCTTTCTCCTCCTCTACCTCCTCAAGACCTGATGTTCTCCCTCTTATTTCTCCTAAACAGCATATTTTTTTTTCAGTACTTGGGAGTTAAATCTAGAGTGTTGTGCATACTTTGCCAGTGCTCTAACACTGGGTTGCATTCCCAGCCTCTTTATTCATTTTTTATTTTGAGATAGGGTCTTGCTACATTCCACAAGCTTGCCTCTGGCCTCGAACTTATGATCTTCCACCTTGAGTAGTGACTGGGATTACAAGTGTGTGCCACTGTGCCCAGCTCTTGAGCAGCTTCCTTGCCTAATCTTAGCTGTAGGTACACATTTACAAGTGAAGTATAAATGCAGTTGAGTTTGAAACAACAGACTCACCAGGTACAGTAATCCAATGACTCTGGAGGTTGAGGCAGGAGGATCCCAAGTTTGAGGCTAGGGGCAGCCTTTGTAATTTAGTGAGACGCCGCCATCTCAAGAGAAAGATTTTAAAAAATAGGCTGGGGGTGTAGTTCAGTGGTAGAGCACTTGCAAAATATGAGCAAGGCCCTGAATTCAATCTCCCAGTACCACAGACAGACAGACAGACAGACAGACACACACACACACACACACACACACACACACACACACACAAATAAAACCAAAATTGTCAATGCTTTAGAATAAAAACAAAAGAAAAATCCAGAGCAATTTTCTGAAATTTGGAGAAGCATAATCTGTGACTCCATCTCTGTCATTAAAAACAAGCAATCTGACAGTGGATTTTATTGAAGACAATCTGACTCTAATAACCCTTTGAGTGATATAGAAAGAATGTATTTTTTATTAGTAATTTTTAAAATTAGTGTACCAATTAATGAGTTTCATGATGACATTTCCATACATGCATATCATAGTACATTGCTCATGCTAATGAGAGAAAACGTGATATTTGTCTTCCATTCCCTCCCATCCATTACACTTTCTTATTATCCACACCTCCTCCTTAAAAATATACATATATTTCATATATATGTGTGTGTATATATAATGTATATACATATATACATTATATATATACAATATACATATATATGTATATATATGTGTATACACACACGCAAATATATACGTATATATGTGTGTGTGTGTATATATACACACACACACATATATATATATATACATATATATATGTCAGTACTTTTCCGTTTCTACTTCTACCTGACCTTGGCCATTCAAATGCTGATGCCAATTGCTCCATGACATCATATGCTTACCACTTCATTGGAGATGCCTTGGAATAAAGAAACTTTTTAAACTTCATTTCATTTAGATTTTTGCGTCTTATTTCCCCAATTTACCTTTAGCTGTAGCCCTGTGGCTCTGATCCCATCAGATTTCAGAAGCTAAGCAGGGTTCGGCTTGGTTAGCACTTGGATGGGAGAAAGCCTGGGGATATAAGGTGCTGTAGGCTTGGAAAAAGTACCTGACAGCCCACTCCCCCCAAAAAACAATCAGCCATTGAAAACCCTATGAGTAGCAGAGAAGCACTGATAATACTGTTCACCTGTTGTACATGGGGTCACTATGAGTTGGCCATGGACTCGAAGTCACCTAACAACAACAATATTTCCCTAATGAGTCCTTGTTAAATTTTTCATCAAAGGACTATCAAGACTCTGTGGAACTTTGGTTCCAAGGAATTGAACTAAGGACATAACACTTCTAATGTTCCCTTTCATGTTAATTAAAACATGTTCTGTTCTTGGTGGAATTTTTGAATTGTAAGTTTTCACAGTCTAAGGATCATCCTTTCATTAGACTTTTGACAATCATGTTCATTATGATATAACCCCATCACACATTCATTGATGTGTCTCAATGGGTTCTATATACTATAAAAAGCAGTCTTATTCATTGCTTTTCCAGACAAGCACCCCCAGTCAGAATGCATTCTGTTTTACCTGCCACACACCTACATTCTCTCTCTTTCTATTTGTGTGCATCTCCCTCTCTCACTTGTATCTTTCTCTGAGATGAAGTGTATTTTGAGGCAATTGTTCTTGTTAGGTGGCCCTGAGTCCCATTGGACTCATAGCCACCCTACAACACAATTAAACACCCTCTGACAGTGTGCCATGCCCGGCACTATTGTCTGTACTTCTCTGCTATTCATAGGGTTTTCAATGGCTGATGGTTTTTTGGGAGTGGTTTGCCAGATCATTCTCCCAAGTCTGTAGGACCTGGTATTCCCAGGCAGTCTCCCATCCAAGGACTAACCAGTCTGACCCTGCTTAACTTCCAAGATCTGGTGGGATGCTAGGGTGCTATGAGTGCAGACAAGGAGGCAATTACTGGTTCATTATTTAATTTCTTTGACTTTAGTAATGGTTGACGAGGAAAAGTTCATGTTAAATTATAACTAAATACTAATGTGCATTTCTGCAAGTAATGAGCCATTTTTACCTCAAGAGAAGAAAAAGAATGTACTATTGATTTTGTGAAAGAATGTTCAGCAATTTCATTCCTTATCTAGGGGTCAGATAGAAACAGCTCAAATGTACTCATTCTTGAGATATTTCAGGAAGCAAGATTTTTTTGTGACTCTCTCCAACTCTGAATCCTTTTGGTTTAGATAAGCAGACCCATACCCTCCCAACATCAATGGTGAATTTTGGAATGTTACATACTTACATAAGATAGAAGCTAAACTAATAAGAGCCAACCCTGAGTTTTGGCTGGGAAGAATTTCAAAATAAGCCACAGCTGTAGTACTATGATATCCGATCCTGTCAGATATCGGAAGCTGAGCAGGGTCGCACCTGGTTAGTGCTTGGATGGGAGACTGCCTGGGGACACCAGATGCTGTAGGCTTGGGAGAGAGACATGACAACCCACTCCCATTGAAACAATCACCCATTGAAAACCCTGTGAATAGCAGAGAAACACTGACATAGTGCTGTGCATGGCACAGTATTGGGGAGTATTTCCTTTTCTTGTGTATAGGTTCACTATGAGTGGGAACTACCTCAGCAGCACCTAACGACAACAGTACTTCTTTATCCTTTTAAAAAAAATTCTATATTGTATCACTCATCAGCATATACATGCCCTTAGATAGTTTTTAAGTTTTGTTATGTAAAGACCATGATGTGTCTTTGTCATCCTTTATATTGCGTGAAAACTGTGCAGTAATTATAGTGAGAAGATGAACGTTTTTGAGTAATGGGATGACTAAGTGATGAGAGCTATCTAATTAAAACTGTTATTCTGAATGTGTTTTAGAAAGAAAAATATTTGTATAATGATCAGCTGCTTTCCAAAAGTGATAACATTAAAACTGAATATTTCTAAGGGGTTACAGATGTAATTCAGTGGTAAAGCACTTTCATAGCATGTTGTGAGGCCCTGGGTTCATTCCCCAGAACTGCAAAAATAAAATGGTTATTTCTAAGGATTTTATTTAAATTGAGGTTTGTGCATTTCTTCTATGTATTTATTTTTGCATTTTTTATTGCTACTTAAATATTTTACTAAATTTTTGTTGTACTTTTTTAGTAAAATGGCAAATAATAGTCAATTTTGCTATAAGCTTCCCTTGCTAGCTACCACATGACTCCACAGGCATTAAATGTATTCTTCTCCCGAGAAAGTTGATTATACTATACTTTATATTGTTGTTTTTTAAGGGAAAATAACTGTTGTCACCCAAGTGTGCAATACAATCTGCCTTGATCATGGGTCAAATTTTGGAGTCAGTCCTCCTTATGCACATGAATTACCTGCCAATATTATAAATATATTGTTATTTTCCATAGGGATTTCAGATTAAAAAGATATTGCAGATCTAGTTGTGGTAAGTCATAAAATGGGAGAGGAGTGTTTTGGTTGGAAACAGGAAATAATGTGATGACTGTGGAAGATTGTAATTTAGAAGATAAATTGCTTAAGCTACACTAATAATTTCAAGAAAATCCTAAAGAAGCAATATGTAAATAAAAAATAATATGATAGAACTATAGAGAGTGAGGCAGAAATTACAGGTGATAGCAAGGACACACACACACACACACACACACACATACACGCAGAATATCTGCTTAATGTGCTGCACTCAGAATTCAGTTAAGAAAACATTTATTGAGTACCTTTAATGAAATAGAAATTAGACTAGTTTCTGGGTATAGCATGGTGATTTCAGTGCTCATGGAAGTTACACACTACTGCTCAGCACTCTCATGTATACAGTCTTATTTAATCATCATGACAATACTATCAGGTAGATTTGCTTCCTGTTGTATAGATGAATAACTAACTCAAGCTCATTTCAGCCATTAAGTGGCAGTGGTCTTTGAATTCTAATCCTTTAAGAGATATAAGAAGTTTTGAAGGTCAATTTTCCCGTTGATTTATTTATCACCCTATACATAATTAAATAAAGTCATTCTAAAGCCTAATGTTTGTTCTCTTAGTTCAATTCTTTCAGTACATTGTATAAGATATTTTGATCTGCAAGTCTGGAAGATGACATTTGCTTGTGTCCATTCATGTGTTCATTCATTTATTCATTCTAGTTTTGTTAAACAATTACCTACAGCAGGCTTCATAGCTCTAAGAAGAGTAAAGATTAAAGAGATTCTAAGATAAATTGTTAAAATTCAGATGCTTACTGTAAAGAGAATGAAGGAAAAAATGAAGCATACATAATCCAGATGTTAGACAGTGTCATTTGGCTCCTAAAATCTAAAGCAATATACAATCTGTTTAAACTTTATAGTGGACAGTTCATGGGCTTTTTTGTTTTCTTGTTTTTGTTTGTGTTTGGGTCATTAAATATTCATAAACCTTCTTATGGAAATAATACACAAATTCCTTCTTAGGCTCCATCTTTACTCAGGGGTTCCAATGTCAAATGACTTTATCTTTAGCACTGTGAGCATGCAGCTTATGTATGGGCAATCAAAACATTTTCTTCCTGTACATATGATCTGGTTCAAAGATAATAGGCAGCCGTTCAAGTGAAACCAAAGCAATTCAATGAAATTTCTCTGGAACTGTTGTGAGCAAAAGGATAATCTTTGTTGCTCAATTTGAACATGAGAAATTGAACATAAAATAGGCCTCAGTTGTGTTGCCACTTTGAGAATGGAGCAAGTTCTAAAGAAATGGAAAGAGAAATAAGGTCCTGGTGATGTTGATTGTATCACTGATTTTAGACGTGCTGAGATCAGGATTATGCATCATTTTTCACTTAACACCTTAAGCCAGTCATTTTTTGTCTGTCTCTCTCTTTAATAACCCAAATTAATATTTCATTCCATCAAACCACTTACACAGGTTTTATTTTGTGGACTTTCAATGGAATATACAACTCAATTTTATTTACTTATTAATATTTATTTACTTATTTACTGAGGTACTGGGTGACTGAGCTGAGGGTCTCATGTGTATTTTGCAAGCTCTCTCTCACTGAGCTGTACCCCCAGCCCCATGTTTTAAACTGAAACAGGATCTCGAAAAATTACACAAGTTGTTTCTGACCTCAAACCTGTGATCCTCCTGCCTCTGCTCTTGAATTGATGAGATTATAGGTGTGAGATATTATGCTCAGATAAAACTCAAATTTAGCATTTCAAAATATGCATTTAATTTAAAACTATACAGTAAATTACAGTTATTTTTATTCTTGAAAATTTATGTGACCTATATGGCCTACCACTGTCATGTATGGTGTGTTTCTTTTTCTTCATTTTCTTCATCATCTTTTTCCCCTCTTCCTTCTCCTCCTCCTCCTCCTCCTCCTCCTCCTCTTCTTCTTCTTCTTCTTCTTCTTCTTCTTCTTCTTCTTCTCCTTCTCCTTTTCCTTCTCCTTCTTCATGCTTGGAGGTTGAACCCATACTTTGCAAATGCTCTATCACTGAGCTGCATCCCCAGTCCATTTTTAATTTTCCTCTTGAATTGGGGTGTTGCTAACCAGGTGACCTCTGGCCTTGAACTTGTGTCCTACTTCTTCTGCATTTTGAGTCACTGAGATCATAGTTGTGCACAATTGCATTAGACTTTTTTTTTTTCATTTTTACTAACACTTAGCTCTGCTTTTTCCTACTCAAATTCTAATTCATGTAGTGTTGCCAGATAAGTATAGGGTACAAAGTCAAATTTGAATTCAAATAAACAAACAATAATTTCTGTGGTTAAAATATGCCCAAGTTATTTCACTGGACATAATTAGGGTTTAGCTCAGTTGGTAGAGTGCTACTTTCCCTTCTCTGAGGTCCTGGTTCAATCCCCAGCACTACAAAAATGGGAGTAGGACCTAACAGCCCACTCCTGAAACAATCCGGAAAAAATCAGCCATTGAAAACCTTATGAATAGCAGAGAAGCACTGACATGGCACCAGGCATAGCACAATGTTGGGGAATGTTTCCTTCTCTTGTAAATAGGGACACTATGAGTCAGACCTGACTCCACAGCACCTAACAAGAGCAACACATAAGCCTTGACCTAAGGACTTTCCTTATCAAGCATTTTTCCATCTGGGCCCAGTGGCACAGGCCTGTAATCCCAGAGGCTCGGCAGGCAGAGCACAAATTCGAGACCAGAGATAATCTGGGTAATTTAGTAAGACCCTGTCTCAAAAAAGTAAATAACAACAACAGCAAAAATGGGCTGGGGGTGTAGCTCATTTGTCCAGCACTTGTAAAGCATGTAAGCGTGAAGCCCTGAGTTCAACCCCCAGTACCACACACACACCAAAAAAACATTTTTCCAGATCGTCCTTTTTTTTTTATTTTACTAGTTAAACTATATTAAAATCTCTCATTTAATGACAAAAGTAAAGTTATTGCATTACATTTATATTAATTTGGTGTGTTTTCCCCTTTGTTCAGGTAAAAAGAGCCCCTCATAATTGAGGTAGTAGGTAAATACTGCATCTAAAGTCTCTTTTCTTTTCCTAGACCTCATGGGGACTCCTTACCCTCTTCTGTATCCTCACTTAATCCCCTGTCATCCCAGATTTACCCTCCAACATACAACACACACATTCATTCTTCCTTTTGGCCAGTTTGTCCAGTGGTCTTCCATTTTTCCTTTTTTTGTTATAACAAACTATTTTTAGGGATAAAATGCTTTAAACATATTTAAATCAAAATGAGATCTTATCATTTTCATTTCTACACCTGAATTTTACCCAGAAAAATATTCATATGCTGTCACATGACTGACATTCCCCAAAACCTGAGCAATATATCTGCTATTTTGGTCCAAAAATCTGAGATTTTTCTTCCTGCTACTATAAATTGATAATGAAGCCCACTAATAACTGTTATCTTTTCCATACCAAACATGGAATTTGCTGGTCTCTTGGTTTGGACATCTCACTCATAGAAAACTTATTTTCTTATGTGCCTTTCATGCTCACTTCTAAATCTAATTCTTCCCCACAGTCAGCTAAAAAGCAAAGAAAGCAGCAAGCAAAAACAAACAATGAAGCATATTTCAATCCAACATCTTTCAGATATTTCATTTGTTTGTTTGCATTATTATGCTGCATGTTAAGTTGTTAGTTGAGAGGTACAAAGCAAGCACATTGCATCTTTACATTGATAAGTGCTCTGTGAAATATTAATGAAGATTTTCAGGAAGTGGTGGTTGCAATTTCACACAAAGTGCAATTCAGGAGATGAAATTTCTCTTAAAGATAGTGGCTTTCATGCCTCAGACTTCTCTAATGCCATTTTTTGAAGTGCTTGTAGCAATGTACAGGTTTCTTTCTTAAAAGCTATCTCTAGGAGCTATCAGGATGTAGGTATTAAAGATCAATCCCTGTCTTAGCAAAGAATTTGGAATTTTCAAGAGAGACACCCATTCAATAAGTCTTTGTGTGATTATATACTTTAAGTGAATAGATGTGTCTGGAGAATGTTTGACAATGCAAAGGCTTAACTAATTCATTTCCTGTAGGCCTTTTCACATATACTTTTCTTTAACATCCCCTCTCCCTTAAATCTCAAAGCTACTTTGCTAAGTTTGTTTTGAAGCTTACATTTTCTTCCTTTGTAGTAACACAAGACCCTTGGTAGGTTTAACTCAACCATTGACATGGGATCACCATAATAAATGGCCTCTGGTTGTGCACAAGGACACTGTCCTCTCCCAGAGACTTTGTGGAAGATGGCTCTCTAGGTCAAAAATAAAGAGTATTTGTCTGAAAATGAGTTACTATTATGTCAGTCAACTTTGGGTGGCCTGTTGTTATTAAAGAGTAGATTCTCTGGATTCATTTCAAATGTTCCCAGAGCTCAAAAGTGTACATCAAGTTGGTGTTGTCAAGGAGACTAGAGCTCTGATGCTGGGACATACCTTTGATTGACACTTTTTTCATAGTTCTGTAGGAGGGAAAATAATCCTGATTTCAGTGTGGTTTCTGACATAACAGTTGTTTCTTTCAAAGCATTTTCACATCTGGTAAAACTGTCATATCAAATATCAATGCCAGCCGTTTCCTCCAAATACCTGAATAATTCTAATGCAGGCAAGACTGCCCATCAATTATGTAGTACTTAGAATGTCTTTTTTCCCCACTCTTACTGTTGTTGTTATTGCTAGGTGCCCTCCAGTTGGCTTTTTGTTGTTGTTGTTGTTGTTGTTGTTAAGTGCCCTTGAGTTGGTATCCGACTCATAGCAACCCTTACAGGGTTTTCAATGGCTGACTATTTCGGGATTACCTTGGGAGTGGATTGCCAGGCCCCTCTCCCACTTTTGTAGTGCTGGGAATTGAACTCAGGACCTCAGAGACTGCAGCGCAGCGCTCTACCAACTGAGCTAAATCCCAGCCCCTGGTAATGAGGGAAGACAGGCCCCTCTGGTATAGTTCACCATTATTCCCTGGTATGAACAGAATGTTTGTGTCTCCCTAAAGTATGTATGTTGAAGCACTGCTCTCCAGTGTGATAGCAGATAAACTGGAGACAATAGGTGTACACAACTCATTTCTGCTTCCTAGAAGAAATTGAGCCCAGAGAGTGATAGACCAGAGAAGACTGTAACATTAAAGCAGTAAGGCTTTTGTGTTGAGGGGGGAATATGGATATTCTGTTCTGGAAAATCAGTAGCTGAGAAAATATCTATTCTTTCCTTGGTTGTGAGATGCATGTTTGAGAAAACAAAAAGAAGGAGCCCTTTCTCTGGGAAAATGGTATTTTTATGGGATGGCAATGTAAGGTAGAGAAAAGAGGTAGAGTGAGCATTTAGAGAAGGGACTAAGAGTATGAGACAGGTCCCAAACAAGGGAATGCACTTTAGTTTCTGGGGATCTAGCTGTCGTGGTCACTCAGGGAAGAGGGGTTCACAAAATACAATATTTTTCCAGGACAAACCCTGAGGAAATATGTCACAGGCCCAGAAGCAAAGTAAAGCAAAAACCAAATACCTTATATTTGCTACTCTAAGAAACACCCTATCAACAGTTTTAGAGAGCTACAGAATAAGAGATGTAGATTAAAATTATGTGCAGGCTGGATTCTCAGTGGACAGATCTTGATTGTGAATCCAATCCACATGGTATTCTAATCTTCATCTGATTTTGTAGCCCTCTAAAATTATTGAAGTCTACAGCCTTACCACCCTGGCATCCAGTCTTGTCACATCTCAGAAGCTAAGCAGGGTTGAGCCCAGTTAGTACTTGGATGGGAGACCACCTGTGAATACTTGGTGCTGTAGGTTTGGGAGAAGGACCTCACAGCCTACTCCCAAAACAATCAGGCATGGAAAACCCTGTAAATGCACAGTAGCACTGGCAATAGTGTTAGGCATAGTACAGTGTTGGGTGGGGTAGTGATTCATATGTTGTACATATGGTGGCTATGAGTTGAACCCAATTCAACACCTAATAACAACAAAACTATTGAAAGGATACGATTAGATTCAAGAATATATGGTAGTCAAAACAGAGGCAGAGCTGTTATATTTCCTTGTGTACTTACTACTGAACATGAAAATTCACGGGTGTTCTTGGATAATCAGTAGACACCATCACAGACTGTAGGACCTGCCATCATTAGCACATTTCTCATGGAGGTTCTAGTTATATTGAGTGATCCTCTTAATGATGGGTGCAAACCTATAATCCTAGCAATTTGGGAGGCTGAGGTAGGAGGATCACAAGTGTGAGACCAGAGGCAGTCTCACAGTTTAGTGAGACCCTGTCCCAAATAAAAAATAAAAGAGGGGATAGGGATACCACTCGGTGGTATAGTGCTTACCAAGTACCTGTGAGGCCCTGGATTCAAATCCCCAGAACTACAATAAATAAATAAATAAATAAATAAATAAATAAATAAAGTAATTAATTAATAGTGAATATTACCATTGTTCTCCCTTGTTTCTCCAATCTTAAAACCAAAACATACCAGATAAGTTCAAGTAAAAGCTGAACCAATCTCTATGAATATCAAATATGTGTTAATAGATTTAGATGATTGTATTTTGAACATACAATAATGCACATGTTGATATCACAGAAAACAATAGAATGGGTGATCTCTGGATGTTATGATTATTGAAAGTAGTTTTTTACAATAATTTTGATAGGATTTGACATTTTGGAAGGCTTTTGATCAATATTTTGATTAAAATTCTTTATTTTCCTAAACTCAATTGTGTCTTAACAAAAATCTATCCTCAAAATATTCATAAGGAGATAATAATGAACATGTATGAGTCTCAGAAGTCCACCGGTCTAGAAGAATATCCACATTATTCCACAACCTGTAGCCTGTATTGGAATCATACCACAATTTAAATGGGAATTATGCTAGCATAATAGTGGCTATAATTTATTAAGCACTATGCTAAGTGCATTTCATTTGTTAACCTATTGAATTCTCATGAACTTACCACAAATACACAATTGTTCCAGTTTGCAGAGATGAAAGAGGTGTGAGCACATTCCTGAGATGGAATTGGAAGTACATTCAGAGTTGGAATTTGACCCCATGTCTTTCTAATGCAAAGCCCAAACTTGATGCTATTCTATATCCCTGTTTCATTCTCTGAAGCAAGGTCGTAAGAGTGAACAATTCTTTTCTTCACTAACTATTTAACTGCTAGAAGCTATTTTCACTTACTGTTGCAGCAAGCAGAGGTAAATTTGCAGACACTGCTCCCTCTGGCCTCAAACCTGAGGTTCTACTCGTTCTGTCCCATCAAGTTGCTGGGATTATAGGCAAGCACCACCACATCCTGGTAGGCTAGAACATGATAGAAATTCTTTTCCTGATTCTATTTTCCTCTTTTTGGTGAATTTTGATATTGTATTATAAGCATCACTTATTCTCTAAGTATTTTAGTATTTATTATTCAAAAGGAATACATTTCTAACTGAACCCCTGATAAAAGAGTGGCAATATTCTCAATTTTAAGGAAAGTTTCTAGGAGCATTTTCTATGAAGACAATTTCTCAATGGACATCATTAAGACCCAGTTCTTTTGGACAATTAAAAATAGCAAACAAAATTTGAGACAATAAAATTTCTCCCCCATTACCTCTGTGAATATGAGCTGGTTGCCCATTAAGTGATTATGTCATGTCAATATGTATAGTTTGATAATACAGGCATCATTGCTGTAAGGACTTCTGTCCTATCCATATAAGGTTTTCCTTAGGACTTCCTCTCTTCATTAAAATTGTTTAGCATATAATTTAAGCTATTCTCTTTACTGAGATTTCTGGTAAGTAAAGTCAAAGTTGAAAAGGCCTGCAAGCTAATGGAATGTACAACAGACAGTCTTAGATGGTACACATAGATCTGTAATGCACATACAAACTATTATGAATGCCCAAATTAAAGAAAAAGACAAAATATCCAGGAACAAAGGGCATAGCTATATCCAGATATTTTACTTATGAAATCCTGGAGAAAGAAGGCAATTTTGTTCAAAGTAACAAGTGTAATTAATTAATAAATTAAAATTAAAAGATCAAGAATTTGAGCTCATAACAAATCTTCCCTAAATGAATTTCAGGTGCCAGTAATTGGATTTCAGTCATGGCCAAACACAATTAATTGTTTTTGTTTTATTTAGTTTAATGTATATACCTATTTTGTAGTGGAGGGGGAGTTGAGCCCAGGGCCTTATGCATGATGGTCAAGTGCTTTCTCACTGAATCACACTCCTAATCCTTTTTGTTATTTTCTATTTTGAGACAGGATCTAAGTTATGTGGGCTGCCTCTGACCTCTAACACATAATGCTCTTGCCTCTGCCTTCTGAGTTGCTGAGTTTATAGGTATTTGCTACAGTGGCTGGCCAAATTTTAATTATTTTTAAATAATGAATAATCAAATAGCTCTTTGTACCTGAAAATAGACACACAATCCACTCTTTATAAGAGCAACAGTGGCTCAAGTAGTCATAGTGTTTATAAAAATGATACCAATAATATTTCCAATTAAATGGAAAGTAAATATATCAGATCGAAAAATGTAATCTTTAGTAACTATAATCTTTTGGGAATAAACAGAAATACTCAAGTATGTGATTCTGTAGCCTGGGAGTTAGTGAACATATCTTTTATTCTTCTGTGGCACATTTCCTTCAGAGTATGTTACCTGTGCCTAAAATTTAGCACGAGAACACTATAAATGTTATGAAGGGAGCACATTATTTGATTAGAAAAAATAGAAGTAATTCTTATGATTTTAAAAATTAATTTCATTACCTACTTGAAAGAATTGAGGCTATGGTTTAATTCAGTTTTCAGAGAACTGATCTGTGCTCTCAGAGACCCTGAGTTTGATCCCTAGCACAGCAAAAACAGGAGAAGAACATGGCAGCCCACTCCTGAAACAACACTGAAATAATCAGCTACTGAACACTCTATGAGGGTTGCTATCAGTCAGACCCAACTTGATGGCACCTAACAATAACTACAACAACTCCAAAATAACTTTGATGAATAACTCGGTGGTTGGTTTATGTCTATTTTATGAACTACTACAATCCAGGACATTTTTTCTGCTTAGAAATGTTCCTACAATGAATTATCTTTCTTTCAATATGTGTTCTGAGATAATATTCTCATCATATTCTAATACTGGGGTTCATAATGTAGCTTAATAATGTATGAATACAAAAAAATAAAAATGGCAAAATATGGACAAATTTTGACTAAATAAAAATATTTGGTGGTACAAATTGTTTAGTAATTATATGGGTCTCATTTTACCTTATAATTAGATTCCATAACATGTTAATATTCTTAAGTAGATAAAAGAAATAACTAATAGACTATATATCTGATCTTGTTTGTAGTTCATCATCTCATTTGAGTCTTCTAGCTGGTACGTGTGCAGAGTATATCTGTTGTCACCAAAACCTTCACTCCATCTGAGTCACTCTAACCACTTTCCACACTGTTATTTAAGGTTTTTGGTGTTTTTTTTTTTTAATTTGCCTCCTGATCTCAGAGGATGTAGCATACACTATCCTCATAAATTTAAGTAACATTGACCTATAGGTGGTCTAGATATACTTTCAATAAGCAGTTCTATTAAGAAATGTTCACATTGTAGCTACTACATGAATGTCTGCCCTGCATACAAAATATTACATGTCTGTGGTTTGTGGTGATTTTAATAACTTGTCCTTAAGAACAAACAAAGTAATATTGTCCTACCAAAGTTGAACAACTGCCAGTCACATTGCTGAGTGTAGGAAATAAATAATAATAATCTGTAGGAACAAGGACAGACGATAAGGATGTTTTCCTTTAGAACCCCAACACTATTAAAATGAATGAATAACAATGGATGATTTTAAGCATAAAAATTAAAATTTTTACTTGGTCAAAATAACTTGTGTTGCAAACCACTTTGGGTAGGAAGTAATGCAATCCATAAGTTTCATAAATTGGAACTTTGAGGTTCTTAACCCCTTTGTGCCCATCGTCCTATTTGTAGGATGGTAATGAATCTTTGATTATTATCTCTCAGAATTTATATCAGATTTGCACACTTGCACATGTTATGACAGTATATCTCAACCTCATCTTCTGACAGTTGCTTGCTCTTATGTTTAGTCTAGTGGTGAACATTTCCATTATATATTTTCCATTATATATTTTGAAAACATATTGTCAAATTTATATATTTTGAAATCTGATAAACATAAGATCTAAGAAGCTGAATGAGGTTCAAGTAGACTAAAACAAATGTACACAAACACTGAGTTTCTAATTAAATTTCTGAAAACCAATGAGAAAAAAATTATGCAAATAAAATGGAATCTTAAAAATACTCAATGGAGAAATCAGTAAAAAGGAATGCAGAGTGATAAGACAAACAGAAATTAATAGCAAAATGGTAGGTTTAAAGCAATCAAAGTTATAATTATATTAAACACCAGTGGTCTTGTCAATTATTCCACTTACATGGTAGATATTATCAGATTGGATAAAAACACAAGAGAAGTTATGTGCTATGTAAAAGGAACTCATATTTTTAAATATAGACTCACTGAATGAATTTATACTACATAAAATGAATAAGATATCTTTGCTCCTCAAAATCTATTTTATCCCTTTGGGGGCAATATTACCTCTGTTGAGAGGCATGATTTATAATATAACTGATGGCATTTAAAATATATGGTCCATTAGAGAATGATGGGTAGTTTGAGTCATTTTCATTTTGATGAGAAATATATTTTTCATAAATTTCTTCTCTTTACGCATCATATGGAGTCTTAGATATGTAATGCTCTTGAAAACAAAGCAGTACATATGAATACAGTATGTTCATGCTAATTTCTCCAGGCTTCCTAAGGAAGGTCAAGAAAGACTTCTGTGCAGCTGGGATTTTGAAGTCATGAATCCTATTATCCTGTAATAATAAAATAGAAAAAAATAAATATTTGAGCTTAAAATCTCTGAAAAATAGAGAATTCTCTGTAGTCAACAATAACACAAGTTATGGCCATTAAAAGTGACAGGGACCGTGGGCCACGACCACCTCTATTGAAGCTATCTGAACCGATAATTAAAAACTGAAGCTCTCTGTACCTTCTCCAGACTACTAAGACAGACAACCTTCAAAGTTAGACCTATTGTGTTGTTGTTGTTGTTGTTAGGTGTCATTGAGTCATTTCCAAATCATAGAGATCTAAAAGTCCTCAAGTCTAAAAAAATTCTCCAGGAAACTCTATGTACTCTAATCTTCTATGGTTGTATGGAAATGATGACAATGGGAACAAATTCCTAGCTATATCTTGGCCAATATTTATTTATTGTCTGATGAGGAATAAAAGAGAGTTCTATAAAATTACTGGGTGACTATTTTGCTCATATTCATGTTGAAAAGAAAGGAGCTGTTTCTCATTTCATGATATGTTAGGTCTACCATGTACTGCAGAAGTTTAGTCAAAATTAATCATTCACTCCTTCATCTGATATGTGTGTGTGTGTGTATGTATATATATAGTTTATATATAGTAACAGAGTTTGTTTTATATATATAAATATATATATAAACAAAAAGTAATAGCATAATAGTGAGTAACAGAGTTTGTTTTATACACACACACACACACACACACACACACACACACACACACACATTGTTGTTGTTGTTAGGTGCTATCGAGTCGAGTCCAACTCATAGCGACCCTCATAGGATTTTCAATGGCTGTTTCAGGATTGCCTTGGGAGTGGGTTGCCATGTCCTTCTCCCATTTTGTGGTGCTGGGAATCGAACTCGGGACCTCAGAGACTGCAGCGCAGTGCTCCACCAACTGAGCTAAATTCAAATCCTACACACATACACACACACACACACATACACACGCACACACACACACACACACACACACACACACATATTACAAACTCTGTTACTCACTATTTTGCTATTACTTTTTGTTTATCTTATTATTTTGTATTTTTTTTCCTAATTTCTTTATGGAATATTTTTAAGATTCCATTTTATTTTCATATTTTTTTCTTCAGGAGATAAACATTTGGTATATGCCTTCCTTATCCTGATTTTCTACACAAAAATACCACAAGTAATCAAGGGATAAGAACATTGAACATAAAGATTCACTGCTACTCACTAAATAATTAATGGAATTAGATTTTTTTCAGGAGATAATAGCTAAATGTTTACTTAAAAACAGTCTTTAAGCAGTTGAGTGAGTAGGCACAAATAAGCAGTGGCTCCCTTCGCTTTCTGTTTTAGCCTCTATAATGTTGGGCTCAAGTCAAGGAGTGTTTTGTTCTGTTATATATGGGGTTGCTATGTGTTGGACCCAACTCAGTGACACCTAACAACCACAGCAATGTTGAGGTTTAGAAATCTATGCCCAAATCCTTGTGCTTTGATATGCTGAAAGGCCTCAGGGCCTGCCTCAGAATCAAAGCTCTCTGACTTTTCTTTCTTTCTCCTGCTCTGGGCATAAAGAGAGGCTTTCTGCCTAAGTTCTCTTATTTACCCAACCAGGTCTGCCAAAAGAGTAATCTAATTACCATTAGTCTTCTTAATGAAATTTTATTAACTAGAAATGACTAAATTTGTATCTCAGTAAGAAGACTGAAGTCTATCAATATGGCTGACCACTGTCCTCTATTTTAGTTCTCTGGGGAATCATTTACAATCAATTGTCATTCTGTAGGTCCAGTAGACTTTGTCCCAGGCCATTATATGTTTTTCAAACACACTGGATTTCACCTAAAAAGAAAAAAAAATCATTCACCATTCTCCTAAAAATTGTCTGCATTCCTCATTTTCTCTCCCCTCTACCAAAAAAAAAAAAAAAAAAAAGTAGTATATAAGTTTGTGAATTGTATTGGGCTTGTGAGTAATCACATTCTTATGATTTACATATGTTGTGACTTTTTTCTGCCATTTCCATGTAATAAATTTGCATGCCTTTTCTCCTAAATTGATCTGTCATTGTCAGTACATTACAGCACCCTTCAGAGACTGGAGAGAAAATTTATCTTTGCCCTATAATGGAATTGTTGTTGTTAGGTGCTGTAGAGTTGGTGTCTAACTCACAGCGACGCTATGTACAAGAGGTGGAACACTATTGTCAGTGCTTCTCTGCTATTCACAGGGTTTTCAATGGCAGATTGATTTTTGGGACTAGGTTCCCAGGTCCTTCTCCCAAGCCTACAGTATCTTGTGTTCTCAGGCGGCCTCCCATCCAAGTACTAACCAGGCCTGACCCTGCTTAGCTTCTGAGATGTGACAGGATCCAAAGCCACAATGCTACAGCTGCAGGCTTATAATGGAATGGAGTAATTAAAATTATAGATACAAATGGAGTAGTACATTATAACACTTCTGGAGAATGAAAGATACCAAAGATAGGGAACTTTCTCTGGAATAAGAAGTAAATGGAATAAAATATATTAATAAAATGGCCCTTCCCTGCTATTTAGAAATTATGGTAAAGGCTTCCACTTTACAAGTGTTGTTTGTATGACCCCACCTAAAACAAGTTATTTTGCTGTGTGGTACCAAGAATTAAATGCATTAGGAAGGAAAGAATTGAAGTTATTCAGGAAGAGTTAAATTTTTGATGATGTCCAAGTCTGATGGTTAGGTTAGCTCACTAAATATTTGGATTAATTTTTTCCCTTTATTATATGATAGTAATAATAATTATTAGTAATAATAATTAGAATGAGCATAACTGGTACCTAACAATAGTAGACTGATGGTTCTTCTGTGAATAAATATATCCTTAATACTAGAGCATTACAGGTGCTGTGATATAATTCCACCATCTAATATGATTATTTACACGTTAAAAAACTTTCTATGTTAAAAATATATTTAAGCTCTTTTGACAGTATTTTTTGTTATTCACTGGTGCAAGCAAAAATTCTCGCATTTTGAACTTACATTCCCTAAGGGTGGGCTGGTTCTTGGACAGCTGAGCCTGTTTTCCTGAGGGGCCAAGAGTACACTAAATCCTGGATTTGATTTAAAACTCTGGGGCTTAAAGTGAAGTGTGAGGCTCTTAGTGCTAGAGAGATTCCCAGCATGAGAAAAATTTAGTGACAATAACTTAGAAGAGATGAACCACAAAGGCTTCCAAAATTTAGCATAAATAAGTATGCATGATCTTGGATGTTCTCTCTCAGTTCTTTATTTTGGAAATATACCAAAAACTCCCTCCCGTGGGAGAGTTCCAGTATATTACTGCAGTAGTGTTGAGAAAAATCATGAGAATATGATGGTCAGCTGACCTTCTGAACTGTTAGCCCAAATTGCCATCACCACAAAGTTTCTAGGGTGTTTTCAGTTCACAGAAAGTTAGGCTTCACATTTGTTCATGATTCTGAATATGATTCAAGAGTTATTTATAATTTTACTTTTCACTAATTTGATGTGTCTTAAACTACTTTCCTTTTTACTGTGCCTGCCTTCTCAGTAGGAACTGTTCTGTCAGAACGCCAACAAAATCATTTTTTAATCATGTTTGTAATGCCTCTCTGTGGTTGGGGAGTAGAAAGCAGTTATACTGATCGACTTCAAAGTGAGGAAGAAAATCAAGGTTTTGTCTGCCTGACATTTTCAGATTGTTCTGCACTTGTAAATAATACTGGCTCATAACAGGGGTATGTGCTAGGTAGTGTTTCTCCAAACCATGAAGGACGTTATTCTACACCTGGCATTCAACAAGCTGAGATCTAGTTCTTTAATTTCTACTGGCGATCTATAACTTAAACATGTCCGATTCTGTAAGTTTAAAAAAATTAAAGTAAAACAGAATAAACATTAAATCAATTCATTTGCATTCATTTGTTACTATGAATTATACATAACAAAGTTGTGTTAGATGCCATTAATATGCAGAAATTTAAAGAGTGACAAGTTATTGTGTATAACAGTTTAAACTAAGTTAAGAAATAGAAGAATAAGAACAAAAAGAAAAGTGGGAATAAGAGAGAGAATAAAACTTACATGGTAAACTTTGGCTTTATGAAATTTAGCAACTGGTAAACTTGAACTAAATGAAAAAATCATAAAACAACACATTTTTTGAAAGAAAACCAATAATTCTAGATATTGTCTCTTCATTGAAATTGCTACATTTTGCCAATCTTTGAAAGAGAATTAATGACTTCAGAAGACCAACTTCTCCTTATGCATCATGAGAAAGGAGAGGTTGAAACAGAAGATTCAGATATAAGGAGAGAGATTTGGGAATCAATGCCCCTTAGGAAATCTGGAACCTGAAAGGGGACACAAACTCTAATGTCTGTTGCACAGTGAAAAAACAATTCATATTATTATTGTGATTTTTTCAATATACTAATTCTGTGGCTTCAGAAGAAAAATGAAGACAATACAAGAGAAAAGCAGTAACATACAATTCATGCATCTACTATTAGATACCAGAAGGGTTATATCCATTTGCAGAAAAATTCTATGAAATTATGTATTCATTAACATCAGAACTTCATTTTCACAAAAATTTAGATAATAAAGGTTTGTTCAAATCATAAGCTGTTACTTTCCAATTAGAAGTCAATAATGACCTTTGCAATTATACAATCATGTCTTAATCTATTTAGACACCATAGACTGGTTGACTTAAACAACAACAATTTATTTCTAGAAGTTCAGAAGTTTAATATCAAAGTGAAAGAAGATTCAGTGCATGGTGGTGGACTTCCGACCTAATGGACAGCCTTCTTATCTTTATTCCTTCATATGGCCTAAAGAAAAATACTATGTCTCTCCTCATGAAGGCACTAATTGAATTCATGAGAGTCTGTCTTCATGTCCTAATCACCTCCAAATGCCCCATCTCCTACTACATTACACTGGAAACTATGATTGAAACAAATGAATTCAGGGGGAACAAATATTCAGTCCATAACATTATTTTTAATATTTACGATTTATAGTACTCCAACAATATTTTTAACACACATGTTACTTCCTTGGAGATAGAACGAATGTGAAACTATGTTGTTTACCCATTCTTAGGTTAGAAATGTAAATTAATGACTCATTTGTGAAGAGTTTATGGTAACTAATTATGTCTTATATATTTTTATAGATACCGCAAGCTGGTGAGGTGTAGGAATCATGCTTCACAATTGCTCATTGTGGTTTCTATGACAACCCATATAGTTCTAGAAGGAAAGTGGGGATTTATGAAATTTATGTTGTATTCTATATTGGAATGAATACATAATATACCAAATTTATGAGGAATAAAACTTTAATATGTATTTCATATTATATTATTCCTCAAGAATATGTTTCTGATCTTAAAAAGTAATTAGACTTACACATTCAACCAAAATGGAATAAGGGAAATGAATTTACCTCCCTACCTGAAACAACTGAAGAAAAAAGATGAAATTATGAAACAAAGATTTTTAGGCAAGTGAAAGTAACAATGCAAAACATTGATTGCCAATAAAAGGAGAGTCTCTAAGGTGTACCCAACATTTATTCCTGGTTACTGGTTAGAGAGTTTGCAGTTCACAGCACATTAAGAGAGAACCCTCCCCTCACGCCTCATACATAGTCTAGTCGTTACCCAAAACTTAGGAGATAAGAGTTCTGAATCTAGGGAAATGAAAGGAGAAAGAATTTACAAGATGGGGCTGAATACAGAAAATTGCTGCACAGAGAGCTCTATGGAAATCCTCAGAGTCGTTCCTACCATTCTTCACTGAGTCTGTTACATGGAGACTAAGTCCCGAAAAATAAGTGTCCACAATGATGAAAGGGACAATTCCATATAGGATGCCAAAGGACTGAGAATAATCTGTGCTCTCATCACCCACAGAAGAAGAAAGACTTTTTAATTCGAGGGACATTAATAATAATATTCAGAAGCATGTAGCCTCATTAGTGGAGGAAAAATAGCCTTAAGGTAAGAAATCCTCTGATTTTACCTACAAAGCCCCAAGGCAAGTGAGAAAAAGATAAAAATGTTTTCAAATAAATCAACATTGTACTAGAACAAAGTTAAAAATATTTGTAGGAATACAAAACATATCAAACATCCAAAAGCTATGATTCCAAAATGTCACACCAAATAATAAATTGTTGAAACTATACAAAGTTGTACAAACACTCTACATGAGATAGATGATTAACAGAAACAGAAACAAATTTTAGTTTACAGGAAAATTAAAATATTTATTAGAAGTATATATGTTTAAGAACATAAAGGAAAATTTAAGTTAAGAAATGTTATTGTTATTGCTAGGTGCCGTCAAGATGAGTCTAACTCATAGCAACCCTATGTACAGCAGATGAAAAAGCTTCCGGACTCTGTGCCAGGCACATGATCTTATTTATGTTTGAGCCCATTGTTGCAGACACTGTGTCAATCCATCTGGTGAGGGTTTTCCTTTTTTTCACTGATCTGCCACTCTCCCAAACATGATATCTTTCTCCAGGGATAGGTCTCTACTGACTACATGTCTGAAATATGTAAGATGCAATCTAGCCATCCTTGCTTCCAAGGACACTCTGGTTACACATCTTCTAGGACAGATCTATTGGTTCTTTTGGCAGTCCATGGTATATTCAATAGTTGTCTCTAGCACCATATTTCAAAAACAGCAATTCTTTTCCTGTCTTCCTTGTTCAATCAATGTCCAGCTTTCACAACCATATTATTCAACTGAAAACACCATGGCATGAATCAGGCACACCTTTGTCTTCAAGGTGACATCTTTACTTTTCTATACCTTAAAGAGATCTTTGCCACAGCTTTTCCCAAAGCAATGCATCTTTTGATTTCTTGACTGCTGCTTCCATGTGTGTTGATTGTAGAACCAAGTAAAGCAAAACCTTGGACAATCTCAATCTTTTATCCATTTATTGTGCCGTTGCATACTGACCCAGTTGCAAGGATTTTTTTGTTTTTGTTGATGTTTAGTCACAATTCTTACTGAAGGCTATTATCTTTGATGTTCATCAGGAAATGTTTTTAAATCATCTTCACTTTCAGCAAGCAGACTTGTGTTATTTGCATAATGCAAGTTTTTAATGAGTCTTCCTCCAATGCTCCAATTCTTCTTCATAAAGTACAGCTTTTCTGATCATTTGCTCAGCACAGAAATTGAAAAGATATGGTGAAAGTATATAGCCCTGATGCATACCTTTCTCAACTTTAAACCAGTCAGTTTCTTTGTTCTATTTGAACAAATGCCTCCTGGTTCATGTATAGATTCCTTATGCATGCAATTAGGTACTCTGGTATTCCCATTTTTTGAAGTGTTATCCATAATTTGTTATGACCCACATAGTCAAATGCCTTTGTGTAGTCAATAAAACATTGGTAGACATCTTTCTGATATTCTCTACTTTTGGCAAATATCCACCTGATATCAGCAATGATGTCCCTGGTTCCCCATCCTCTTCTGAATGAGCCTTGATTTTCCAGCAGTTCCCTGTCTATAGACTGCTACAGTTGCTTTTGAATGATCTTTAGTAAAATTTTTCTTTTGTGTGGTATTAACGATACTGTTAAATGGTTTCCACATTCATTTTGATCTTCTTTTTTGGTATTATCTGAGTCATAGTGACCCTCATAGGGTTTTCAATGGCTGATTGTTTCAGGAATGCTTTGGGAGTCAATTGTCATGTTCTTTTCCCATTTTTGCAGTGCTGGGAATCAAATCTGGGGCCTCAGCTAGTGTGGAGCAGTGCTCTACCAACTGAGCTAAACTCCAGCCTGACACAACTTTGCTGACACTGAAAAGGATTTGAAACTTTTACTGGTGAAGAGCAAAGAACATTACTACCAGTACAGATTGAGACTCAACATAAAGGAAACAAAAATCTTTACAACTGGGTCAGTAAGAAATTTTATGATAAATGGAGAAATGACTGAGGTTGTCCAAGATTTTGTTTTTACCTTGGTTCTACAATCAACACATATGGAAGCAGTATTCAAGAAATCACAAGACACATTGCATTGGTAAAACCTGTTGCAAAAGACCTCTTTAAAGCGTTGAAAAGTAAGGATGTCACATTGAAGACAAAGTTGTGCTTGAGTCATGCTTTGGTATTTTCAGTTGTATCATATGATTTTGAAAGCTGGATGTTAAATGAGACAGGAGAAGAATTGAAGCCTGTGGATTATGGTGCTGTATATGAATGTTGAATATACCATAGACTGCCAAAAGAACCAACAAATCTGTCCTAGGAGAAGTGCAATCAAACTGCTCTTTGGAAGCAAGGATAGCTAGAATGCTTCTGACGTATTTTGGACATGTTGTCAGAAGGGACCAATTCCTGGAGAAGGACATTATGTTTGGGAAAGTGGTAGGTCAATGAAAAAAATGAGGACTCTCAACTATATGAATTGACACAGTGTCTGCATCAATGGTGTTAAACATAAAAGAGATTGTGTGTCTGGCACAGTGTTAGGAGTGTTTTGTTCTGTTGTACATAGGGTGTCTGTGAGTTAGACCTGATTCAATAGCATCTAATAAGAACAATAACAAAGAGTTATAAGTTCTTTATCGGTATGTGTCATTATGTCAATTGAAACTTAAACATAAATTTTTAAAATAAGGGAAATGAGTCTTACTCAACTGCTTAATGATTATACCTCAAATAAATAACATTTAAAGAATGGAAGGAAAATTATATTTTAATAGAACTAATAGAAGGAAATGTACAGACAGAATCTACTGTTGTAGTATGAATAAATGTATTTTAAAGGAATTTTAAAATCAACATCACAATTCTCTTATCCTAATTCCCTCTTCTTATACCTTTTTTTTGCTTAAAGTTAAAATGTGGGGGTAAACTCCATATTTAGCCTTTTCTCATCAAATGATGTATTAACTTCATATGACCAGACACCTGTTGATATTAATTTAGTTGATTATATTCACTGTGTGCAAAACAGATACAGCACTGATTGTCAGGTGGACATATAAGAAACTAGAAACCAGATGATAAGAAATAGTTCCTAACTTTTCCATAAGACTTACAATGTAGCAGGCAATAAAAACGTAAACTAATGATAACACAATGTGAATGAGATGCCTATTTATAGATCTATCTTTCCTTATTTATGTCTTGTGGCCATAAAGACACAGGACCTTTGGATTCTAAACTGAGGTAGGGAATGGAAAATAAGGGTGGGGAGGTTTTACAGACAGGTGTGAAGGAACTTCCACATAACAGGGATGGGCTGTGGTGTGCACACAGAGTAAAGGCTTAAATTAGTCCTTCCGTTCATGTAATGAATGAGTCTTGCAGCTCCCTCCTCTCTCAGACAGTGAGCAGTCCCTGCTTCTTTTTGTTTTATGAATTTATAAGAAGTCACTGCCTAGGAAAGGGTAATGCTTAAATTCAGACAGGGTGTTATTTATGAGCTGAATTTTGGAATAAGAGACAGCAAGAGTTGAAGTCATGTAGTTCAAGTCACTTCCTTAAATCATATAGGCACAAAATATTCCAGAGATCACAGCAGTTCAAACTACGCATAGCAGTAACTCACCAAGTCAGGTTTTTTAATTACTTCAAAAACTTGAATCAACACTGTGTGCTATCAAAAGGAAAGTGAATGTACATTAATCACAGAATATTTTACTTACATGGCATGCCATCCAGGAAAGTTCACAACCCCTGGGTCTGTTTCTCATCACACTTAACCTGAGGAAACGGGATAGTAAGTAGCTTTGAAGGGACTGAATGGGAGAAGGTTGAGTAATTCAGACAGAGCTACACAACAGTTCCAACAAAGCAAATATTTTCTCATAAAGTCTCATTTCTTGATTTATTACTACCTTCCTCCTAGTAACACAGTAGTGGACAATAGTGGATATGTATATCTTCACTAACACTAGAGGCTAAAGATAAGTATTGAGAGGAACTCATAATATCCACCTAATGGAAGCCTTACTATTAATAAATATCATTGTTTCTGCAATAAAAAGTTATGAAGATGTTTACTGTACTGAATAATGGGGATTATTGATAAGCCTAAGAATATTCATGGTAAATCAAGCACATATGTATGGCCCATGGTATTGATGATTAGACAAAAGAGAATTAAATTTTCTGAGGAGTTTTTGATTTGCTTTCATCACCTTTTTAAACTACTAAATATATTGGAATACTATGATTCTATGACTTCTTCTCTGGCTTTATTCAAGTTCTCGTTTTAGGAAAGGGCCTCTTGGTTGATGTTCTTGCCAAAATCTGCTGGCCCAAACTGCAACAGAAAAGTTCATCTGAGGAGAACATGTCACTAGATCTATTAGCCTACCTACTATAAAGCATTTAACAACTAATCATATACTTTTGAGAAATGTTCCCAGTTATTATTCAATCATTTTAGGAAGGAGTATCTGTAAGAATATTAGCTTTCAAGTAGGTATATGTGATGTGTTGAAGTCTTAACTGTCATTTACCAAACGGAAAATTTAACATAATTTAATTTCTCTGAGATTCTCCTTTCCCACCTATAATATTTGGATAAAAATTAAAATATATGTAAAGTAGTTGTTAGGTATCAATATAAAAAATCTTAATACAATACTGAATAGGGTACTAAAAGATTGGTAATTTATTATTACAGATAGTAATAATTATTTGTAAAATAATAGCATCTCTAATCAGAAGATGTACTATAGATGTGAATCAATTTTGTTATTATGAACTTTTAAATAAAACATAAATTATTTTATGTTCTCATAAAATCATAAACTGGAAGCATCCAGTTTTTAATTTTTATTAATAATTCTAATAATTAACAGCCTTTTTTCACACCCCTGAGAAATCCAAAACTTTAAGTGTACTAATAATTAGCTATTTTTTTGTTCTTGGGAAGTTGATGAAGACTTTTGGTTTAATTACCAGTGAAAATATAATTATATTGAATTTAGAGAAATAAATTTCCATTTCTTGAATGATACATAGTTGAGCATAAGTATTCTTCATTTAGTAAATTGACTTCAAGTAAGTGTTCAAAAACAAAATATTAATTGTCAAATATTCCATTTCAAAATTTTGTTCCCTCTACTCTGTAAGATAGTTTATAAAACAGGCATCATGCTAATATTTGTTATTTTACATGTATATAAATCTGAATAATTATATTGATCAGTTCCTAGTATAAAAGGTGAATACCATGGCCTTATCACAGATGGCAATAATTAATCTCAAATTAAGTACTTTATAACAAATGGGGGCATAGATCAAACTTAGAAAGAGGATGAAAATAATCTACAGTACTTTCAATTATCCACATTGTAGCCTTAAACTAACACAGCCAAAAAAGAATCTCAGAAATCATCTGGCTTAACTTTATTTTTTTTAGAAAAATATTCTCACCATAGAGGGAAAAATGATAGAACTCAAGGCTAGCAAAAAGTAGTAAATGGAAACAAATGTCATAAAATACTTTTTTGAAGTAATAAAGGATTATAAAGATACTCAAATTGCTGCACTGCAGAAAGTTATGTACATCATTCCAGTCATAGTCTTGCTATAGAGAAAGTACTTCTTCCAGGTAGGGAAAATTATAGAAAGCCTTCCCTCAAGTCCTAGAGAACTACAGGAAGAAAGGTTGAGGAAGCAACCATGAGGCACACTTGCTTTGATTCCATTTCCATGGCTCAAATTTAAGATGAAGGAATTGTTGTGTTGGAAACTTTAGAAATTTTGTTCTGACTTCTATTTTAAACTACGAGGATAAACCCATTCTTTAGGAATTCTGTTGCAACCTATGGACACAAAGTGCAGGAAATGGTTGACTGAAGACAGACTGAGATACCACTATTTGCCCAAATGTGATTCCTATGCTTCATCCAATAATGTCACAAGATTCACACTGCCTATAGAGAAAGTCTAAGGTCACTGATTCTTGCATGGTAACAGTGATGAGATTGCCAGGAGTGTAGTCACAGAGACAAAATAAACATTTGTCCTAGAGCAGTAGGGTGAATCATCATGCTTGGCATCTAATAGGGATCACCCTCAGGCTTTGAAATTATACAATACTAGGGAAAGCTGAGATCAGTCAATCTGTAAGAGGAATGGGCCACTTCCCTGGGTTCTTTGCTCAGCTTGGAGACCATGTCTAGAATTTCATCAAGGGTGGATATCAGCACATTAACCCTTGAGAAGGCAGGAGAGAGACCCTGGAAGTTGTCTTTCAACACGCACACGAATCAGAAGAGTCTCACTAAAGCACTGAATGTCTCATTTCAGGACTGGTTACATGTAATATCCCTCTTCTATCACATAGTACGCCTGCAGCAGTATGATCCCGTCAGACCTCGGAAGCTAAGCAGGGTCAGACCTGGTTACTCCTTGGATGGGAGTTCGCCTGTTAACAACAGGGGCTGTAGGCTTGGGAGAAGGCCCGGCACACCAACCCACTCATAAAAATCAATCTGCCATTGAAAACCCTATGAATAGCAGTGCCATTGAAAATCCTATGAATAGCAGAGAAGCATGACAATAGCATTTCACCTGTTGTTGGTAGGGTCCCTATGAGTTGGATATCAACTCCAGGGCACCTAACAACAACAACATCACATGGTACACACTCACCTTTAAATCCCTGATGACTGTAAACTTTCTCTGGGAGCCAGACAAGAGGGGCAATCTCATCATGGACTTTTCTTAGAAGTGACAGAATATTTATTAAATTGATATTATATAAATCAGGAAAGATTGAGATACCATTAATTGATCTTTTAAAAATATCTCTCACTGCCTCCTACCCAACTCAAGGATAAATTTTTATTTTCCAATTTAAACATAACATTGTGAAGTCATATAATATGTCTTTGGAATTTCATTTGTATAAACAACAAATTTTTATCTGAGAAATATTTTTTGAAAATAATCTGTTTTTAATGGTTATGATTGTTATTGAGTACCTACATATTTTGCTTTTTCATTGATGGAGATTGAACGCAGGGCCTCAAGAATGCTAGGAAGTGCTCTCCATTGAGCCACATACTTAGTTCATATATCTTTTTTTTATTGGAAATTTTTAATGTACATCATAATGTGATTCATTTTGACATGCTTTTCGTTGTGACAATTTTCACATATGCAATTTGATAAGCATTATTCATATAGGTTACCCCTTACCCTCCTCTATGTTCCCCCCTCCCCCCTTCCTATCTAAGTTTCCCATCCAAGTCTTCTCTATATTTTACTATATAGTATTTTTCTATATGTCCTTGGGTTCCATTTCTGTTTAAGATAGAAACTTTTCCTGTAGTGGTCTTTGTTTCTATCTTGTTAGAACAATTACGTGCGATTTTTAGTCCATTTATATTGACCTCATTCTTATCTTCCCTCCCCCCCTTTTAAT
>VMDO01017497.1:0-44747 GCA_007922755.1 Pedetes capensis | reverse complement strand
GTGGCGAACACGGGGACTGAAGCATTACCTACTTTGTAAGTCACGGTTTTCTGTTCTGTGATACAAGGGAAGGTACCAAGGCCTGAGAGGCCTGAAAATGTCTGCATGGAAGAATCAGATGTGCCAAAGGGTGACTATGACTCCCAAAACCCATAGTCCCCAGGAACAAAAGTCTAATGACCCAGTGAACTTCCCCGCCGGGCCCGCTGATCAAGGTGTTCATTGGGTTTGTCTGAGAAACTTTGGTATGACCACTGCTGTCTGCTCTGGGCACATCCTTCTAACTTGATCTCAAAAAATAAATTAAATTTTAAAAAGACACCAAGTGCAAAATCAGCATCCAGTTGCCAAGACTTTAAGGTGTTTATCAGTGTAATGCCCTGGCCCTCGCCTTCCAATCCTAGCTGTTGAAAGGGCTCTCTCTGCTTGAGAGCGCACGGTTCACCCACGTGGCTCGGGGTTGTTAGTGACCACGGGCTGGTCCTGGTCGGAGGCATCTGCCGCTGGAGGGACAGCTGGACTTTCAGTGGACGAGGTGAGGTCCGGCAAGGCTGGGGCTGGTCCTGCTGGGGGATTTCTGGCTGCAGAGACAAGTGTAGACAGAGGTTAAACATGCAAACATGCAAAGCCGTGTGTGTGGGACACCCAGCCCCACCCAGACTTTAGCAAGCAGGAAAGATGCTTCTAGGCCAGTGGCCCAGACACTGGGTGGACAGGCAACTTTGGACCCATTATCTAGGTTTTTTTGGACTTTGGTGTCCTCTTCTATAAAATGGCAGGTTGGAATGGATGTGCAAAGATCTCTGATGGTTCTAACATTCCGGGATTCTAAGTTTCTGTAAATTCTTGCACTTCTAGGCAAAAAACCCTCTAATCTGTTTTCTGAGCTGTGGTCATATCTTTTTTTTCCGTGCTGTTGATGCAACGCAAGCCATAAATCACACCAATTAGAGAGGAGTGTTAGTTTTATTCACATTCTTATTCCATTTGGATGATGTGTCAATTTTACTTTAAATTACTCTATGTAAGCGAATGTGGGAAACATAGTTACTAGTTTTTTTTATTATTTTTTTCTTCAGTACAAGGGGGTTGAGTTCAGGGCTTGGCACATGCTAGGCTGCTAAGCAAGTGCTCCTACCACTGAGCTGCACCCCTAGCCCCCTTTTTATTTTATATTTTGAGAGAGAGCCTCACTAACTTGTACAGGCTGCCTCTGGCCTCGAACTTGTGATTCTTCTGCCTCAGCTTCCAGAGTCGCTGGGATTACGGGCATATACCTGGCAAATTATTTATCAATCTACCTTAAGTAAGGGCTGGGATTTAGCTCAGTTGGTAGAGCGCTGTGCTGCAGTCTCTGAGGTCCTGAGTTCAATTCCCAGCACTGCAAAAATGGGAGAAGGGTCTGGCAATCCACTCCCAAGGCAATCCCAAAATAGTCAGCCATCGAAAACCCTATGAGGGCCACTATGAGTCAGATACTGACTAGACGGCACCTAACAACAACAACCTTAAGTAAGGACATCAGCTTTAAATGGGCTTATAATTTCATACCTCATGCTAGTAGTTTTCGAATGGGAGTCATTTTGCCTCCTCAAATGACAGTTGGCAATGTCCGGAGACATTTTTGGTTGTCACAACCCCTCTCCCCTGAGTGGGAGTTGCTGCTGGTATCTAGGTAGGGGCCAGAGATGCTAAGCCTCCTATAATGCACAGGACAGCCCCACAGCAGCGAAGGATCCAGCTCCACATGTCAAGTGTGCTGGAGCGGATAAACCCTGCTCTCCATGGACTAAGATCCAGAAGTGTTCCAGTGCAGACTGCAGGCTCTGGAGCCTGTCTGCTCTGCCCTTTTAACAGCTGTGTGACCTCAGACAAGTTATCCACCCTCTCCTACCTCCAAAACATGGAGAACATAAACGTATCTCCACCTCATTGAGTTGTTGCACAAGTTAAATGAATTAATGGCTGCAAAATGCTTCGAACAGTGCCTGGCATGAGTAAGTACGCAGCCAAGGTTAGCGATTACTACTAGTGACCTGAGTCACTGGGAAAACGTGTTAGGATCTGTTCATTTCAGGTGTATGGTTTACAGAACTGATCAAGGAGTCTACAATTGTTTTGGGGATGCCTTTGGTTTTCTTTGAGGCCCCAGCAGCCTAAGAAAACAGGACAAATTTCAAAGCCAGAAAGACCAGGTGTCAAATATCTCTGATGTTTACCAGCTGGGTAATCTTGAGCCAGCTGCTTAACTTCTCTGAGCTTGAGTGTCTTTATCTGTAAAGTGGGAGTAGCCATTTGCAGCACTGTGAGATGTATGATTAGCTCAGTGGCCAAAGTTCATGAAAACGAGTATCCGTTTGCCTTTAAGCAGTGATCTTAACCTTGGTAATATTTAAATCTATGCAGTTTTTAGTACATGGGGTCATTTGTGGGTTTTGTTGTTGTTTGTCTTGTTTGAGACAGCATCTTGCTAAGAAGCCCAGGCTGGCCTTGAACTCGGGGTCCTCCTGCCTTCGCCTCTCCAATGCTGGAATGCCAGGCGTGGGCCACCATGCCTAGGAGGTGGAGGAGTTTTTAAAGGCTCTCAAACACCCATCCTGAAATGTACGAACTTTAAGAAGATACCACCACACGCTGACAATCTACTTTTGGATAAAACCCTTCCAGAGTTCAATGCCCAAGTATCCATGACATCGTCCCCAGAGGTCATTCTGGGAAGTTCAGCCATGAGCCTCAAAGCGCCTGGCTTTTCTGGGTATGAACACAACTTAGGGAACCTTCTAACACCTCCAGGAGATGCCGAGACCCAGAGACTGTTGG
This sequence comes from Pedetes capensis, assembly GCA_007922755.1. NCBI lineage: Eukaryota > Metazoa > Chordata > Mammalia > Rodentia > Pedetidae > Pedetes > Pedetes capensis. Next base: position 41,927 of record VMDO01017497.1, on the reverse strand, counting down.
GAAAGAAAAGGACAGTGGGAGGGAGAACCCAGGGTGCTGTGGAATGATGTGACATTTCATCAGACAGGGTCATAAAGCCACAGTCTGGCTGGCAATTAAATTACTGGAGACCTGGTGACAAGTACAAAGACTACTTCACAGCAGTTCGCAGACCTGGTCCAGGCAAGTCTCAATGATCTGCCACTAACCCCGGGCCAGACACTGAATAGTGGATGTTTCAGCTCTAAAGCTCTTGAATTTCACGGGCCTCAGCCTCCTCCCATGTGAACTGAGGGACTTAGAACAGAGCCCGCTTTAACCCTAGAGGATCTTTGTTGAAGTGAATGGGTTTTGCAGCGCAGGGAATGCTTAAATCGTCATGGTAACGAGATAAATCAGCAATCAGTGTTCTGATTAAAACAAAAAGTGCCAAGGGGTAAATAAATGTGGAAGGAATGGCTAATTAGCGATGCTGCCCCTTAAGCCTTCTGGTAAGAGCAGAGTGACGCTTCTGCGGTTCTTTTGTTATTAGCTGGGTGAGAACTTGCTCCCTTCTGTGCCCCCCCCCCACTGCCCATCCTAATTTTAAAGTGGCCCCTTTCTCTCTGCTCACCTGGAATGTATACTTATTTTATTATTGGTCTAGAATCAAGGTAATCAGGAAAATCAGCATGCTGTTTAAAAAATTACGGAGTACATTCCAGAGCTAAGTAGAAGTGATTTGTGGATTACTTGCTGCCCGGGGGACCATTTTCTGTACATTAGTGAGGATAAGAAGCCAGCCCAAACTGCATGCGGCCCGGGGGCCAAAGGCAGCCACTGCTTGTACGGCTCATGATCTAAGAACGGTTTAAACGGGTGGACAAAAGTCAAAAGAAGAGGAAGGTTCCATGACATGTAAACAAGATGTGAAATTCCAACGTGTCCACAATAAAGTTTTATTAGAAACGTAGCCACGATGGCTCCTTCTAAGCTCCGGTGGCCACACTGAGTCATGACTGAGACAGCCTGCGAACCCAAAATGTTTATTATCTGGCCCTGAACAGAAAAAAATGCTGACCTGTTGCGGAGCATTGTCTACATGTGATTTGCTGTTGACCAGATGTGAGCAGGGCTGGGATTTAGCTCAGTGGGTAGAGCGCCACGCTGCAGTCTCTGAGGCCCCGAGTTCAATTCCCAGCACCGCAAAAATGGGAGAAGGACCTGGCAATCCACTCCCAAAGAAATCCCGAAGCACTCAGCCATTGAAAACCCTATGAGGGTCGCTATGAGTCGGATACCGACTTGAAGGCACCTAACAACCTAACAAGATGTGAGCATAAAAGTATAGGGGAGGATTGTGGGCTATGCCTACCATGGCAGAATGTTTGCAAGAATGTGGTGCAAGGGAGGCCCTGGAAAACTCACTCTGGGAAAGGGGCCTGAGGTTCTAGCAGGGCTCCATGCAAGAATAAGATTCCTGTCACTGGAACATTTCTTCTGAGTGGAGGCACTGGTGGGCACGAAGATAGAGCAAGACAGGACGCCACCTCTCCACAGACTCTCTCTGACGTTAAGGCTCCTGCTTTCCTAGCGAGCACTGTTCTGTGACATTTTGCTGTGCTTTGAGCAGAAACCTCATTAACTGGAAGTGTAGAGGACAGGAAAAGAATAGGAAGAGGTTTCATTCATCTTGCTTATGTCACCTTCCTTTTTTTAAAGGACTAAGCCCTTAGCCAGAAAGGACGAGTTGTCCTCAATCGTGAATGCAGTGAATCAGCCGCATGAGCCCAGGTGGCTTCACTAGCTGTACCCAGATGCTGGATGCTCTGCAGACCCTGGCGTGTACCGTGCATTCCCTTTAGATATAAAGTTCACACGAGTGCCACAGAACTGACTTCTTTACCTGCAAAAATGCTGGAGACCAGCAGTGTCTCAGATTTCAGGCAATTTTGGATTATGGAATATCTGTATAAACATCATGGCATCTTAGGGATGGGACTCAGCTTTAAATGTGAAATTCAAAGCCGTGTGTGATGGAGCACGCCTGTAATCTCAGTACTTGGGGGGCTGTGGCAGGAGAAGCAACATGAGTTTGAGGCTAGCCTGGGCTACACAGTGAGACCTTGTCTCAAAAAAAAAAAAAAAAAAGACCAGAGAAATTCATTTATATTTTACATACATGCCTTATATGCAGAGCCTGAAAGGTAATTTTACACAATATTTTTAGTGTACCTGCATTTTGTTTTCTGTTTTCTTTTTGGTCATTTGTTTTTGTTTCTTGTTTTTTTTTTTTTTTTTTGGTTTCTTGAGATCTTGAGACAAGGTCTCATGATGGAGGCCATGTTGGCCTCGAACTTGAGATCCTCTTGCCTCTGCCTCCACGTGCTGGGATAACAGGTGTGTACCAACAGATCCAGCTGCACCTGCGTTTTCACTGTGGCATGAGATCAAGTGTGCAGTTTTCCTGTGTGATGTCACATTGGTGCTCAAAGTTTCAGAATTTGGCGCACTTAGGATTTGGGAGCATTTGGGATTCTGCACACCAGGGAAAGGCAGGACTCTTTTGAAACAGTGCTTTCTATTTTCTGCCCCTGTTCTCCCCTCACCTCCTTTCAGGCAGCCAGCCAGGCTCCAGGCTTTTTCTGTTTCAGGGGAGGCTGGTGAATGGCAGAGGCAGAAGTGGCTCCAGACCTACTTTACTCGGGGCATTTTTGTTTTTCAAAAGCCTCCTCCATTAAGGTAATTATGCCTGGTGTCCTTGAGGGGTACAGCAAGAGTGCTTCTGAGATGCAGGGAGGCAGGGAAAAGTGCTTTGTGGAGTCTGGGAGCGGGCGAGCTGTCTGGGCGCTGTCCCAGCAGTGGGCCACCCCTTCCCCCCGCAGCAACTGCAACAGGGAGCCTCAGAAGAGAAACGGCTAATGGGGCTCAGCTTCAGTAGAGATGATGGAGCTGCCAGGTGACCCAGAAACTGCAAAGCCAATGGACCTGGAGGGACAGAGTAGGCCTGGGGCAATGTGTGTTCTGACTTCAGACAGGTGACAATCAAGTGACCCTAGGGACCTTCATACTAACCTGGGAAGCATTAGCCTCATGACAGAGCCATCTGGTGGAATGCAAACTAGGAGCCAAAAACAAGGTCCTTTAAAGGAAGTAAGAGATGTGCCGGCCTTGCTGTGCACTATCTTGGTACTTTTGATGGATTAGTTAATGCCTTTGCTTAAATGCTTTTAAAAAGTGTCTTATGGTCTAGAAAGAGTCTCACAGCACAGAAAAAAAGCAAGCTAGGCTCTGGTAACTGTCACTGAGGTAAAGTGGGCCCCCTGGTGGCAGCTTCCTCTAATTGCAGGTAAAATGCCCCACAGGATATTATAACTGGGAAGCTACTGGCTAGGACTGTGGAGTTCTAAGCACAGTTGTTGTTAGGTGCCATCGAGTCGTGTCTGACTCATAGCGACCCTCATAAGGTTTTCAATGGCAGATTGTTTCGGGATTGCCTTGGGAGTGGATTGCCACATCCTTCTCCCATTTTTGCAGTGCTGGGAATCGAACCCGGGACCTCAGAGACTGCAGAGCAGCGCTCTACCAACTAAGCTACATCCCAGCCCCTAAGCACAGTACACTGTGTTATTTCATGTGATTCTCTCAACTGTGAAAGGCAGTAGCTACACTAATCCATTTCCACTGTTTTTTATTTATTTATTTTTTTAATTTAGGTACTTGGGGCTGAATTCAGGGCCTCACACATACTTTCTAAGTGCTCTACCACTGGGCTGCACCCCTAGCCCGTTTTTAATTTTTTTATCTTGGGACAGGGTCTCGCTGAGTTACCCAGGCTGCCTCTGGCTTTGAACTTGTGATCTTCCTGCCTCTGGCTCCTGAGTCGCTGAGATGACAGGCGTGAGTCAGTGCACTCAGCCCATTTCCCTTGTTTTACATAACAGGAAACTGAGGCCCAGATCAGCCTCTCCCTTGCTCAAGGTCACACAGCTGGTGGCAGGGTCAGAATCTTAGTGGCCTGACTCCCACACCACTGGTGCTGCTAACTCCTGTCCTGCTCTGCTGGCCTTCAGAACACGGGACAATTGAATGTGGCAAAGGCTGTGACATGTTGAGTGTATATCACAGAGCAGATAAACACAAGGGGAATGAAGGGAGCTGGGGCTGAATGCAAAATGCGTGGACAGCCCAAGTGAAAGTCTTGCTTATAAATCATTAAATTTTAAAACTGACTCAAAGAATACAAATCATGAAATAGCAAAGATCTCTAACTTCTAGCAATGATTCTCGCGTCAAGCTGCTTAGGGGAGGCTCCCAGCTCTCAAATCCACGCTCTCTTTTTACTGTTGGCCGTGACCCAGGCTCATGACTGTGTTTGCTTCACAACCCTACAGCTACCACAAGCTCCTACAATCGGCCCCCTCTTCCTGTGGGGCTGGTCACAGGCCCTGGGGCACCATCGGCTTATGGGGAGACGGCAGTGGTAGAAACTTTGGTCTCTGGGCAGCCTGGCAGCTCATTCTCTTCTCTCTTCTGTGTCACCTGCCCCTCATCCTTTCACCCACCTGCTACTCTGTGCTGACCGCCTCCACCTTCTGTTTTTCCACATGACGGGCACATGGGCAGTCAGGAAGACTTTAAAAACCTTGAAAGGAATGTACCACGTGCTTTATCTCTTAGCATGAGCTTTCGCAGGGCTGGTGGTACCACGGTGGGGCAGACTCTGTCCATGTGGGAGACTTTGTCATTCTTTTCTTTTTTAAAATGTATGTCCCTATGGGTCTATGGAACCCTGTTCTCTGGAACCCCAGTGTGGGTATCACCTGGAAGCCGGTTAGAAATGCCCAATCTAGATCCTCTGAATCAAAATCTGCATTCCAAATGATCCCTACATCATTCACATCCATGATAAAACTAAGCAGCCCTGGGCTAGAATTTATGTTCGGAAACAGTTATTACTTTATTACATTTTGTTTCTTTGTTTTTCTCCTTCACCTTGCTGCTAGAGCACTCTGTTGGTTTTAAAAACATGCGTGTGGGTAGGTTAATTATCATGAATTTCATTTCAAGTCACTAAGAAAATGTGTTGCAAAATCCTCCTTATGGGAGTGGGCAGTGGGTTGGAGGCAGCCCGCAAGCACTGTTTTCAAAGTACCCTGACTCGGAAAGAAAGTTTGACCTTCTGTGCCTCACATCCCTGCTTGGTCTCTATGGCCTTATTCAGGCAGGTGATGTCACCTCTCTGGCCTTAGTTTCCTCATCTGGGAAAGGAAGGGCATGGAATGAAACTCTTTTTAAGACTTTATCCAGATGTAGCCTTCTTTAGGTTGGTTAAGAGGGAAGGCGCATGCTGGGAAAAACACATAAAAAGTTTGAAAAAATAACGGAACTGTATGAAAAGACGAACCAAGGAGACACTGGAGGGGGAAGGGACATCGAAGGGCAGGAGGGAGAGGACACAGGAATGCCGAGGAATTGACAATGAGGGCGCGAGGACAGGAGAAACCGACTTCTGATCAACGTGCTTCCCCCCTCCCATGAATTTTCATGGCTCCCAGCTGGCATAAAATCATCGAGACGATGTTCAGCTCCGCCAAGGGAACTGCATTTGTAATAATCGTAACAATATTTCTCCAGAGTAAAAATGACAGGGGTAATTTGAAATGGAAAACACTGACAAGATGCAAAATAAATGTGCTCTACCTGGCAACAAATTTAGGGACAGGACAGAATTTGCATGAGGGAGATTTATTAACCAGCAGAGGACAAGCCTCAAACCTGGAAGGGCTGTGGATGGCTCCTTGGGAACCCCTCCCCCTCCCGGGTAAATGGGAGGAAAACAAGTCTATGTTCACCTCACTTCTTGACAAGGAAGAGAGGTGGGACAAACTCCTCTCGCTTTTCATTATCTGCTACCCAAATAACGGCCACTCGAATGCTCCAATGCCAGGCTGCTCCTGATTCATCTGTTTGTAAATGTCTCTGCTGATCTTTGGGAGTTAACATAGACCCTGGTCACCATTTAAGATGGTGGACAACTGAAATTTTCTTTTTCTGCCAAGAGACATTCATAGGTGTGAGCATGTAAGTGTGAGTTGTCATATACGGCAGAATTAAGGCCTTCCTCTGACTCAGCTCACTGTGCAACATGGGACACAGACATGACTGCCAACATTTATCAAGAGGGCTTCGCATGCCAGATAAGTATAATAGCTAACATTGAACTATACTTCGATAACCATCTTCTACATGGTTTTTTTCATTTAACTTTTTTTTTTCATTTTTCATCCCTAGGAAGTAGTTACTATGAGAACTTTATTTGATTGATGAGAAATTGGGAGATCAGGAAGGTTAAGTAACTCACCCTAAGTCACACAGCTAAGAAGCAGCCAAGATTGATCTCTAAGGGGGAATAGATGTGATGGGGAGCACCAACTCCACGTCTACTCCCCTACTCTAGAATAATAATGATTAGCGGGGACCAAGCTGGACTCAATCCTCCATGGCCCCACCCTCCGAGTCCACATGGCCGGCATGTTTAGTCATTGCAAGCTTTTGTTTATCACCTCAGACATCTGATTGCTTGACTGGAATGACAGGGAAGGCTTGATGCCGCAGTGAGCTTTGCAGGCACAGAGGTAGAATTTTGACAGCTGATGCCTTTTCAATGGGAGAAAACATTTCAGTTCAACTTTTTATGCTTTTTAAAAAAAAATCCCTATTTTGAGAAGTATAATAGATGTGTGACCTCCGGACAGTAGGGGTTGTGATTGACCCTGGCGGAGACCCCCATCCTGTAACTGACCACAGGCAGGTGTGAGGACAGGGCACGTCACTTCCCTGGGAGGGAAAGAGAATCGCTACCTTTTCATCCTACCTGGCTGTTCCTCTTTCTTTTCTTTTTCCCTTCCTTCCTTCCTTCTTTCTTCCTGCCTTCCTTCCTTTCTTTTTCTTTTTCCCTTCCTTCCTTTCTTTCCTTCTTCCTTCCTTTCTTTCCTTTCTTCTTTCTTTCTCTTTCCTTCTTTCCCTCCTTCCTTCCTTTCTTTCCCTCCCTCCCTTCCTTCCTTTTTCTTTCTTTCATTCTCTTTCTTTCTTTCTTTCTTTCTTTCTTTCTTTCTCTCTTTCTTTTGCAGAACTAGGGAATAGAATCTGGGGCCTCACCCATGCTGTTTGCATGTGCTCAACCACTGAGCCATCCCCCACCAGCACATTTTACTTTGTACTCTGAGGCAGGATCGCACTAAGTTACACAGGCTGCCTCTGGCCTCAAAACTGCAATCTTCCCACCTCTGCCTTGTGGGTTGCTGGGATTACAGGCATGGGACATCGTGCTTGACCTGCCTGGGCTTTTTAGAAGGCGTTACCTGAGAAAGACTGGAAACGGTGCACCATCCACGCGATCAATACAGACAGCAGGAACGTTCCCAGAAAGCAGATCTGCAAACATTCAGAGCTTGCATCAGGTGACTGGCAAAGGGCAGTGATCTCAAGGGCAGGGCTGAAGGAGTGATACCTACCAGGGCAGAGTGCAGGACGGCACTCCAGATAAGCCTCAAGTGCAGGTAAAGCCAGGCCAGGGAGCAGGGGCTGAGGGACTCCTCGTTACTGTGGCTCCAACACCTGCAGACGAAGCACAAAGCCTGTGCCTGTGACGGCTGGTTGGGGTGCCCCCCTCATGGCCTTTCCAATCCTCACACCTATACGTTGCTGCTTTTGTACACATGGGCGGGCTCAAGATGAGAGGCAGAGAAGAAAGCCAGGTCTGAGTGGTCTGAGCCTGACCTGGAATCCTGAGATCCCGGCAGAAATCTCTGAAAAGGTCACTGGTGCTCTTCGTGATTAAGGACCCGGAGCCCAGGGCTGGCCAGAGCAGAACTTCTGTCTGAGTGTCTGTTTAAAGTCCAGGTGGAGGAACACTTTCCTATCTTTCATAAAAGTGTGGGCTAATCAGAGGCGCTATTTTTTCCACTCTCATGGAAAATCTTGGTCAGCACTTGAACTTCAGATCAAATGCATTCTCTATCATCAGCCTGAAGATACTGCAGGAGGGAAATTCACCTGGGTTTGGCTGAGATGCAAATCTGGGGCCCTTTTCCTAATACTTGACATCACAAAGGAAGGATCAGATTAACCAGAACCAATTAGTAGACTCCGCCACTGGGGTCTCCCGCCCCCATATCGACTCATCAGTGTTTGACAGGCTCTGAGCTCACCTTTCATACAGCTCCCGGAGAATGGAGATGTTACTAGAATGCAGCGTTGGGTCGATTTCCAAGAAATCTAAAATCTGATGTGGGATTATAGCACCTTCTTCAATGAGCAAGGCCAGGTTGAAAAATCCCTGAAAACAGAGCCACAGACCACACTCATCACCTCCTCCTCATAAAACGCACACCCTTCGCCACGACGTAAACTTTTACAACCTCTCAATTTTTTTTTTTTTTTTTTTTTTTTTGCAGCTCCTAGAGCCAGATGGTTTTGTCATCTTCATTGATGAATTGGTTCTCTAAATATATGCATCTGAAAATTTATGTGCAGGAAAACCAGGAGGATTTCAAAAGATGCTGTGTCCCATCTGCTCAGAAGCCAGTCACCCGGGAGGCCTGTCCTTTCCCGCTCACGCTCTCGGGACAGAACTCGCTGGGAACCATGCCCTTGGATCGTCAGTGAAACCAGAACTCCGGCTCAGAAGCAATGTCCGTCCCTTACTGTTGTGCTAATGTCGAGTGTCCCCTTTATGTGTGGGACAATGGATGGCGACTTATCTCAGCCTTCCGAGTTCAGTGTGGAGAACCTTTCACGATTCCTCCCGGCATGACTCTCCAATACAGGACATTTTGCTGTCTCTTCCTTCTATAGCTTACTCCTGACCCTCAGAGGCAGGACCCACCTTACCGGACTATGCAGATCTAATCAAAGAATGTTGTTCAAGAGCCTGACCGTGTAGATGTGTCATGAAGGATGGCTCCTTTTATATTATCTGCAGGAAGTGTTCCGTCCATCATGTACGGTTTTGGCCAGACCAAGAAGCCACAAAAAGTGAGGTGGTACTTACCGATAGAGATTCACAAATGAAACTGGCCTGGTGCCCTTCCAAGAATTCATGGTCATATTTTAACGGACTACATCCTCCCTCTGCCTTGCCTTTCAGTTGCCACTGACAATAATCTAAATGAGATCCCCATCGACTGGGTTGTATCAGCCAGGACTCATAACCACCCTGTGTGACTGGCAATCATGATAAACACAACAGCAGCTAACATGTTCTGAGCACTTGGCCTATTTGAGGCATTGGTCTGCTTTATGGACCCTCACTTAATCCTCATAACAATGAATGGAGATTGATACTATTACTATCCCTATTTTATAGATTAAGAAATGGAGACACAGAGAGGTTAAGGAACTTGCCCAAAGCCACACAGCTGGAAAGTGGCAGAGGTTGGATTCAACTGCAAACAGACAGGGTCCAGAGTCTCTGCTCAACTGCCACCATGCTGCCAAATAGCTAGCTTCTAAATAGATTAAGGTGTTAGTATCTTTAAGGTGATGGGAGAAGGACCTGGCAGCCTACTCCCGAAATAATCCGTCATTAAAAACCCTATGGATAGCAGAGAAGCCCTGACAATAATGCTGGAAATGGCACAGTGTTGGGGAGTGTTTCATTCGCTTTTATATAGGATTGCTATGAGTTGGACCTGACTTGATGGCACCTAACAACAACAACCTCTTTAAGGTATGTGTACATGCATGCGTGTGCACACACATACAGCAGCAGCAGAACACAGAACAGTTCTCTTCTCTTTGAAAGGAAAATGGAAAAATAAGATCAAAATAAGTGGGAAAAGAGGCTAGAGGATGTTTGTATGCAACACAGTAGCTCAAGGTTCATTATCTACTAGGCAAACGTATAAAGAACTAATTATGACTTGAATTTTTAAAAGGTATCAAAACTCCACTAGATGAACAGGCAAAGAATGAGAATAGCAAATTCACATAAAAGAAAATCTAGAGATTAAATTATCAACAGGTACAGAGAAAAGAATTCACCCTCACTAGTAATTAAATAAAAGCAATGTAAAACAATAAGGAAGTACCAGCTTGTACTTATGCGGTGAACAAAATTAAATCATCCAGTGTGGACAACATTTCGGTCACCCTCTTCTACTCATCCACTGCTCAGTGAGACAGTCACTGGAAAATCCTCTCAGAAAACAGACCAGCAATATGCTATCATGGAGTCATAAGCCACTGAGACTCTTAACATTACTCAATAATGATATCTCTCAGAATAGAACTAAGTTATTCAAAAGAGCAGAAAAGATGGAGACCTGAAACACGTTTATTGTAGCACCAGCTTTAATTCCAACACAGTCAACTCCTCCTGCAGAGACTAGAAACCCCAGGAAGGCAAGAATATTGCTTTTTCACCTTGTTTCCCCACCACCTAGGGTCTGGGGTTTAGGTCCATTGGTAAAGTGCTGCTCTGTGCTCTCTTAGGCCCAGGGTTCGATCCCCAACACTGCAAAAATGGGAGAAGGATGTGGCAGCCCACTCCCCCAAAAATCAGCCATTAAAAACCCTAGGAGGGCCGTTATGAGTCAGACCTGACTCGACAGCTGTTAGGACTGGATAAACACATGCTCAGTCAATGAGTAAGTGAGTGATCAAGAGAATAAGCCTCCATCAATGGGTAAAGCTTAAGAAATTATAGTCCATCAGCGCAACAGAATAGAAGCAGCTAGTGATTAAGAATGAAAGCAACTATGTAATAAAATGTACCCAGTGCTTCCATTAGTGATGACAGGTTTTAAAAATGACATGCACATTGTAGATAACATGACCCACATACGTGCTGGTGGACAGAGGGACCCAAATATGAAGGAGGAAAATCCCTGCATGGAATTGAAGATGTATTCTGTGGTGTCTTTTTTCTTTTAACATTATCATTTACTGTTCTTATAACATGATCTTTCTTTTTTTATATGTTTTTAATTTTTTATTTCACTTATTTTTTAATTTACTATTTTTATTAGTGATTTTTAATGTACAACTTAATGGATCCATATGACATTGCCATACATGCATTTCATTGTACATTGCTCACGTTAACTCTCCCCGTACCCTCTCATGACCCTCCTCTCCCACCCCTGCCCTCCCCACCAATGGTCTCCTTTCCACTTACAGTAATATTATATTTCTAGAAATAATCAAAATTAAAAACCAAATTATCCAAGCCTACTTTTAAACGACAGCAAATTCCTTTTGCAGCAACTCCTACGCATCCCAGAAGAAATAATAATAGAATAGATCACGTTCACTGAGTGTGCTTGGTATTGGATTCAGAGCTTTACACTAACATCTCATTTAATTTTCACATCTGGTGGAGTAGGTGCTATTATTATTCCAGCTGGCAGATGAGAAAATGGAGACTGAGAGATTTAGGGATTCACCAAGGTATAAATGGGAGGGATGTGGAATTTTAACAGAGGTACATAACTGTTTTGATGTAATATTTCCATTAAAAAAAAAGTCTGGGGTAGGGATGAGTTTACAAATTTTGTTCTGGGATCGGATTCCAAAGCACAATCCCAGCAACTTGCATAAGTGGGTACCAACTATTTCAACTTCCATTATGAAAATAACCCTGCGATCATCACAGGAGAATTAGCAAATGGAGAGAAGATGAGGGAGTAGAGAGTTATCACTGGAACACCGCATTAATAATTGTTGCAGGCAAGATCTATTAAAATTTGTGGGCAAACTTTTGAGGATAAGCAGGATATGGTCTCAAACAATCTCCCAAGATGTTTATAAATTGTTGTTGTTGTTGTTAGATGCTGTCGAGTCGGTATCCGACTCATAGCGACCCTCTGTACAACAGGGGAAACACTATTGTCAGTGCTTGTCTGCTGTTCACAGGGTTTTCAATGGCAGATTGATTTTGGGGAGGGGGTTGCCAGGTCCTTCTCCCAAGCCTACAGCTCTGGTGTTCCCAGGCAGTCTCCCATCCAGGTACTAACCAGGCCCGACCCTGCTTAGCTTCCGAGATCTGAGAGGATCGGATGCCACAGGGCTACCGCTGCAGGCGTTTATAAATTAGAAATGCGAAAATATTGACTTTACAGTGGAGACATCCAACAAAAACCACCTTAACCAGGTGACTAAAACTAGCCTCTCTGGTGGTGAGACATGGACTTCATGTGCCCAGCTATAAGGCACAGAGGACACATTGTGTAGTATTCTGTCCCCAAATATGTGACCTCAATCTACTCATGAGAAAAAGAAGACAGACCCAAATGGAGGGTCTGCTACAAAATAAATTCCCAACCAGTAGGCTTCAAAATATCAATAGGTCATGAAGTTGAGGAAAGACTGGAGAGTGGTCACAGATTAGAGAAGACTAGAAAAAAATGATGACAATTCAATGTGATGCGGGATCCTGCATTGGATCTGAGAACAGAAAAGGATATGAGCAGAAAAAGTGGTGAGATCAAAAGAGTCAGAACTGTACATAATAATGCTGTCCCAAATGCTAATTTCTTCACTCCACAGTGGCATTGTGGTTATGTAAGCATTAACATTAAGGCCCCTACAGCCATAGCTCTGCGATGTCTGATCCCCTCAGATCTCGGAAGCTAAGCAGCGTCGGGCCTGGTTAGTACTTGGATGGGAGACCGCCTGGAAAGACCAGGTGCTATAGGCTTGGGAGACAGACCCGGCAACCCACTCCCAAAAATCAATCTGCCATTGAAACCCTATGAATAGCAGAGAAGCATTGACAATAGTGTTTTGTCTGTTGTACACAGGGTTGCTATGAGTTGGATACCGACTCGATGGCACCTAACAACAACAACATTAAAGAAAGCTGAGTGAAGGATACACAGGAACTCCCTGAATTCTCTTTGCAACTTTTCTGTAATCTAAAATTATTTCAAAATAAGAAACTTCAGAACAAAGTCATTGAGCCAGGTGTGATGGTGCCCGCCTACAATCCCAGTGATTTGGGATGGGAGGGATGGGATGGGCTGGGCAGGAGGACTGAGAATTTGAAGCCAGAGGCAGCCTGAGTAACTTAATGAAATTCTGTCTCAAAATAAAAAATAAAAATAAAAGGGACTGAGAGTGTAGCCCAGTGGTAGAGCGCTTATAAAAGTATGTGGGAGTCCCTGGGCTCAATCCTCAAGTACTACTTCCCCTCACTGCCCCCAAACAAAAGTCATAGAGAAAAAGGTGCTGTCATTGAAGCACAGGCTCACATATACACGCAAATCACTTCCTTCCGTGGCCACACCTCTAGGGTCTGGAGATCCCCGCTTGTGAGTTAGTTTGATGTACTCTGTTAGAAACTCCCTCAGGTTTAGAGTCAGAGACCCAGGTTTAGGCTATGGTTTCTTTGCTGACTGTTGATTATTTAGCCTTGAGCAATTCATTACGTTGATGGGTCTATCATTATAAAATGGGTGCAAAATCTCTGGCCCCGTGGGGTTGCTATGAGGATAGGCGGGCACGGTAGGTATTCAGTCAAGGGTGCCTTGCAGTGCATGTCCTCACAGAGCTGGAGAGAAGGGAGTGGGAAAATGGAGCGGCTGTAACTGTAAAGTGCAGAAGCACACAGAAAACACCATCAGATCCCAGGCCTTCAGAGAGGGTTTTCCTCACTGCTTACCTGGGAGTCTCCATCCAGAGCTGCCTGGGCGTACATCTGCACCGACAGCTCAAGGTCTTGCGACTGGTTTTGGTGGCCATAGTAGTAAAGGTCTCCCATTTTCAAATATGCTGCAGAACATAAAACACACATCCATCGGTCCGGAGGTTTTATTTTAGCCCTGCACTTTCAATCACCCGCCCGTTCACGCATCGGAGAGGGTTTCCTGTTACAATGCAAGGACAGGACATCTGTGTTTCCTTGGTGGCAGGCTTGTGCCCTGAGCACCCCCATCTCTAGACCCGCCTTGTTTTGGTCTGTTTGGGAGAGGCGCAGCGCGCAGCTTCCCAGCCCAGAAGCGGAGGTTGTCTCTGGCTATTTCACATCTGAAACATCGCGCCTGTGTTTGACATTTCTTTTGTCTTTGTTTTAGCCGTGTCTTTCATTTTTACTCAGGAAAAACATCTGAGTGCAGCTATCAGTGAATGCCCGATCCGAAAACCAGAATCTATTCGGGGTGGCTCAAAAGGGATTTTATCATGGGCAAGTGGATGCCGGGTGTGGGCAGAGCTGAAAAGGCAAATGGGAAACTGTAGGAAACCCAGAGGTCAGCACTGAGGAAACTACCGTCGTCCCCAGGGCTGGGGACCAGGGGATGGTGGTAACACTGCCACAGCCTCAGGGTCCTGTGGGAGCTGAGACCAAAGAGAATGCCATGGCCTGGAGGGGAACGGAGCCACAGAGAGACAGCCCCTGCCAGAAACAAGGCGCAGAGCGAGATGGGGGCGGGCCACACCAGGGCTCCTCCCTTCCTCCCACCAAGCGATCTTCCAGCGGGGCCTCCCAAGGGCAGAAGCTGGGCAGAGGAGCCTGCGCATTGCAGCTCTGGGAGGTCAGCTCAATCCATAGCGCGGGCCAGAGAGCCCTTCCCAGGGCCAACAGGCACATGAGCCCTCCCCGGACTAGCTCCACAACAATTCTTTTGAATTGTCTTGGTTTGGAAGAAGCCGTGGGTCCCAGCCCACCGTGGGACACGGGCGGGGTGAGGGGGCAGAGATGTGACCGGTGGGAGATGTAGAGCAATTTAGCCAGGGCTTTAATCACAGAGGTTTTTCACTTTCTTCCCTAATTGTTTAGAAATATCACACCCCAGACAAAGCTGTTAGAGGTTCCCTGCTACTAAAGATTAAAAGCCTCCAATGCTTCAATTTAGCACCCATTTTTCTATACATACCAAATGAAGGAGCATCGATTTGAAAAACAGAGAAATTATAGTATCGCCAAACACAATTAACACCCAAGTATCTCCCAGCCAGGTCCTAAGAGGTAAAGGGGAGAGAAAGTTAATTCATTAATAGTTTGGCCAAGTGACTAATTTTGCCTCCGTAAAACTCAATTCATTATCCTTAACCTTAGAGCTTCTACTTGGAGAAGAATACATTTACTTACTGGCCTCTCCTCACAGATGTGTGCTAAATTTGTCTGTGACACTTCAATTCCAGTTTCTGCTGCTAAAACATAATACAGCAAAGCTTCATGCCTAAAAATAGATGATTAATAATAAATTTCATATAGTGGCTCTTACTAATATTCACAGAGAGCTTTATATTCAAACATAAGAGGGCACAAAATAAGCAGTCTTTTTTAAAACCACAAAATCATGAGTTTTTTTTTTTCTTCTTTTTAAATAAAGACTGTTGTTAAAAATACTGTGTGCACGGATTTATTTTCTATCTTAAAGGCTGAACTCACAGATAAGGCCAGGAGCTAGTCGATACAACAGCTACCTCTACTGGCTGAAAGGCAAGCAGAGGGCTGGCTGGGGATTTGGCTATTAGTCTTCTTCAGTTCTTGAATCCTTCCTTCCTCGCTTAGAGGAGATAAGTGGTGTTAAGAGAAAACTCTGAGCTTTACAGTTCTCTGTTTTGTGAAAGGCTTTCTAGGGCTTAGGATTCTGAACAAGCTTAATTAAAGCAGAGCTTTTGTTGTGCATTAGAGAAGCAGTGTAAAAGGGGCTTGATCGCCGTGGCCAGAACCCACGATAAAGTGAATGCTGGACACTGCTAGTAGTTGAAGAACTGCAGAACAGTGAGTGGTCACTTTTCATCTATGGAAAGACCAGCATGGGATTCAAGCAGGGAGTAATGAAAAGGACTTGGGGAAAATGGACATACACCTACGCCCACCGCCCCTGGGAGGGCCAATGAACACAATGGCTCTGGAGGGCAAGGCGGTCATACAAATGGAGGAAGTCTTAGGAACGCAGGCACCGTTTGGTCCTACACTTCTCCCTTGTGGGTTTGTTCTAAAGGAACCATCAGTGATGTGTGGAAAGGCTGTTACCAAGGGCCTCACGGCACAGCTGTTCCTATGAATAATAACAACAAGGAAAACTGGACACAGCTTAAGTATATGCAAATTAACCCACGGTACAGCCACTTTTAGATGCAGCCATTAAAAATAATGCTATGAAGAATATTCAAACACAGAAAGAAGTTTATGCAGAATTTTTCATTCGGTGCAAAAAAAAAGCAGAATATAAAACAGGGCATCCTATTTTTGCAAAAACAAAAATAAAACTGAACATGCACACGCACACACATACAAATACACATATGCAGAGGAAAAAAACCTCTAAAAATTATCTACCAAATGTTAAAAATCCTTATCTCAATGTAGTGAGGCTGCAAGTAATTTTTATTTTCTTTTTTACTTGATTTCCTCAATCTACTGTGTTACCCGGTTCATGAGTAAAATTTTATTTTAACCATAAGTGTTCCTAAAGCTTATTTTTTATTTTAAGTCGTTGGCATTCATGGTGCCTTCTTAATTTTAGCTCTACCTAGGAAGTAGTTTCATGGAGGTGGAAGGTTTTTGGGGGAGGGAGAATCAGGTAGATAGGTTCTGAAATCATCTGCTCTCAGCTGCTAAAAACAGCATTTTGTGGACCATCCCTTGGCGACAGAGAGAGGGGGCTAGGGATCAAATCAGGATGATCAGACTTTCAGTCAGACATGCAGCAGGTCACAGGCCACGAGGCTCCTGAGTGAGGGACTGTCAGGGTGTGAGAGCGTCAAGGCAACTAACCAATTAGCTGTGACTCACGATACAGGGAGACGAGGTCAGCTAAGCAGCGTTCCCTGCAGAGGTCCGTCAGATAACAAGCCCACAACCGCAGGGGCAAACACCACACAAAGGACAACTAGGGATTTTCTTATATGGCTTGCAGAAGCCACATTTGGGTACCAAAATCCTCAGAGCAGACCTAACCACAGAGTACATGCCAGGGAGGCCCAGCAGAAAGACGCTATCCTTGTGCAACAACGTTCCTGGGGTCATAATCTCAAGTTTTCTTCAAAGACCCTCAGGTGTGTACCAGTGCCTCGGTTTCCCCCAGGGATGTATGTGGGGAGGAGATGTAGGCGACCTGCATGCCCAAATCAAGTATTGGACCAGCACCCTGTGTCGCCATGATGGGCTAGAAAGTGGCTCACATTATTAAAACGTAATACAATGAGTTTTTCTTGGGTAGCAGAACACCAGTTGGCAGGCTGTTAGAACTGGAGAGTGGAGGTGGTCAGGAGCTGACATTCTTTGGGAGAACCCTCACTATGAGAAACTCTATACAGACATATCTCATCTCTATGGTTACCTTGCGGGTGCGAGAGAGAAGGGAGGAATAAGTTTTATAGGAAGACTTCTACTGTCCAATTGTTATATAAACCCAGAGGAAGTTTTATAGGATTCTCAAGGAAGAACCGAAATCCATCAAAATGAGATGTCTAAATGAGATGTCAATGCAAGGACTGAACAGAACTCCACCTCTGATTTCCATCTGGCAGAATCAATCCCTCGGTGCCTGGGAAGGCTGATTCACAACTACCCATATCATATATTGAACAGTAAGCTCTACAAGGGGGTTCGACACCCCAGACCAGCCTTTCCAGATTATTAAAACTATGGAAACACAGTGCTTTTGCAGAAGCCCTACCCACATGCAGCCTTTCAGTGTTTATTTAATTGTGTTTCAACAGAAACCATCTGAAATATTAATTACAAGTGCAGTGGCTCCTGCCTGTCATCCCAAGGACTCAGGAGGCTGAGGCAAGAGGATCGCAGGCTTGAGGCCAGAGGCGGCCTGCGCAACTTAGCGAGATGCTGTCTCAAAATAAATAAATGACAAAATAAGTAAATAAATAAAAAGGGGGTGTGGGAGTACCTCACAGTGGTGGAGCCTAGTATATGTGAGGCCCTGGGTTCAACCTCTACTATAGCAAAAAAAAATTAAAAATTAAAAAAAAAAAGAAAGAAGGAAAGAAAAGAAAATATTAATTATAGCACTTTCTACACTTATATGCTGGAACAAACATTTGCTCAGCACTTGCTAACTGCAGAGAGCCCAAAGATAGGCCTCACATCTCTCCTGTCCTTCCATGAATTCCCTCAAGGTTGAGGAAGCCAACCAGAGCTTCAAGCTTTATTTCCAACGCACTGAAGCGAGACTGTCCTCCAGACAGTCATTGGGATGGAGATGGGGAACAGGTGCAGAAAGGAGGAGACGCACAGAAAACAGGATAGGGGCACATTCGCCACTCTCTCACTTCAGACTCGGTACAGACATTTCTAGCATTTTCACAATGACACATCTTACTAATCAATTCTTTGGCCACTTGCTGTGAACTGTGAATCTGAGTACCTGTGAGCGGTTTCTCAAACAATTATATTATTTCCTCTCTGCTCTTTTCTGCCAAGGCCTGAAGCAGCTCAGATGGGAAAGATGAAAAAAAAAAAAAGAAAAGAAATCTTGGTGTCTCCGTGGGATTACTGCGCTATTGCAAAAAGGTGAATCTCTTTCAACCGGAACTTTGCACGATTCCTCGTCTTGCTCCAAGCCTGTCCTAACGGCGAACCTGCAGGGTTAAGTATTTTGGGTGTGTTTAAGACAAAGGACAATAAAGCACACAGCTCACAGATAAAACACACACAGAGGTACAGCAGAGAGAAATGAAACATGACAGCTGGCCCTTCCTTGCTAACTCCTTCTGGTGTCCGAGGACCGCCTCAGGCATGACAACATTATCTTCTGCATTATGCCGACACAGCAGAAAGCCCCTTTCTCAATCACATTCTTCTTTTCAACGATCCCACATAAATCTTGGAACAACACAGAAGAGCACCAGCCCATCAAACTGACACATGTAATTTGGAAGTAACATCCAGAATAAATTCACTCACACAAAAATGAAAAAGGGAGACGGGCTGGGGACAGTGATGGATGCCTTGGTTCTATTACAGCAAAATAGATGCTACCGGAGAAGTCACGTGGCAGGGTGGGAAGGCCGGCACACATGCCTATTTCCTGTTTGCCCCCTGAGGAGGGCTGGGAGGCAGGGGGAGCTGGAGGTCATAGAAGCATTTTGCCCCAAATATATTTTGACAAAGATCATCCTGTTGTGATGGATATGAGATGTTTCTTCCTGTTGTGACTAAGAGATCTCAAAGTCGGACTGAGACTAATCTTGAACCCTACTTAGCATCAGTATCAAGACAGGTAGGACATGGAGACACAGAAATGTATGGATGGTGGGCAGGAGAGCAAATTGGTAAAACTAGGTTGGAAAAACCATTGGCATTGTCTTGTAAGGCTGAACCAGCACCTACCCTGTGACTCAGAGACCTCATTCCTAAGTTTGTTGTTGTTGTTAGGTGCCATTGAGTCATGTCCAACTCAGCGACCCTTATAGCGTTTTCAATGGCTTATTGTTTCTGGATTACCTCGGAAGTGGGTTGCCACGTCCTTCTCCCGTTTTTGTGGTGCTGGGAATCAAACTCGGGACCTCAGAAACTGCAGAGTGGCACTATACCAACTGAGCTAAATCGCAGCCCCAACTTCTAAGTTTATATTTTAGAAAAACTTCCTCTGTGAGCCTGCAGTGGTACCACTGTGGCATCCGATCCTGTCAGATCTCAGAAGCTAAGTAGGGTCAGGCGTGGTTAGTACTTGGATGGGAGACCTCCTGGGAACACCAGGTGCTGTAGGCTTGGGAGAAGGACCTGGCAACTCACTCCCAAAAATCAATGCATCATTGAAAACCCTATGAACAGCAGAGAAGCACCAACAATAGCGTTTTGCCTGTTGTACCTAGGGTTGCTAGGAGTCGGATGCTGACTCGATGGCACCCAACAACAACAATGTTCCTCTGTGTGGCAGGCACTAGATACCTAAACAAAATGTTCATGTCCACATTGTCCTTAAAATCAACAACAAAACGGAAACAAGGCAAATATGCATTAACATGAGAACTGGTAAATAAATTGTGGTGTATTATAGCAGCCTGCAGCCGTAGCCCTGTGGCATTCAATCCCATCAGATCTCAGAAGCTAAGCAGGGTTGGGCCTGGTTAGTACTTGAATGGGAGACCGCCTGGGAACACCAGATACTGTAGGCTTGGGAGACAGATCCGGCAACCCACTCCCCAAAATCAATCCACTATTGAAAACCCTATGAACAGCAGAAAAGCGGTGACAATAGTGTTTTGCCTGTTGTACGTAGGGTCACTATCAGTCACAAACGACTCGACAACAACAACATATTACAGCAGGGATATGAATGTACGAAAAGTAAAGGAATCAAAATGTATTAATCTTAGAAACATGTTAAGTTTAAAAAGCAGTTGAAGAATTATATATAATATGACTTTAATAACATAAAGGTCAGGTATAAGCCAAACAAAATCCATTGCATAGGAATATATCTATTTATAGCAAAACTATAATGAAAGCAAGAGGTGGGTGAGCAAGAAGATCAGGGGAATGGTGACTTCTGGACCTGGGGGTGGGGAGATTTCACCTTGGAGGGACAGGCAGGGGGCTTCAGCAGCACTGGCAGTGCTCATTTTCTTAAATAGGGTGGAAGGTTTACAGGTGTTCATTTTATTGTTATGCTTTGGAACTGACATGTGTATCACACTGTTTCATATGTATCTCCATAAACAAGCAAACAAACACACACTCCAACAGTTCACACCACATCTCCAGTTCAAACGCTCCATTTCTTTCATCTGGATTCTGAACCCGCCCCCTTTCAGCCTCTCCCTCATTTTTACAATTAAGTGAAAAACTAAGTAAAAACTGTATGACTTATCCCACCCTCCAAATTCCATAAAGGAGCATTTTTGTGGCTTCCCTGTATGTCATTCTCAACTCTTATCCACATGGCAAACCAAATGGCTTAAATTTTTCTAAACTATACCCAGAATTTTCCTATTTCTTTCCTTTTGTTCCTGCAATTCTCCTCACTAAAAATGCTGTTCCTTACATGGCTAAGTGGGAATTCCATCGATCCTACCATATCATCACTACCTCGATTGTCAAGGCCATCCTAAGCCTTCCAGGCCAGACAGCATCTTCCCCTCCTCCAGATCCCTAATGTTCTGGACGTACTGTTCATGGCCCTTGAGTTAGGGTTGTTTTGTCTATTTGCCTCAGTTCATTCATTTGGTGGTTTCTGACCACTTCCCGGGTGTCCCCCTGTGCAGGGGACTGGGATACGCGTCATGGGACAATTGGCAAGTAAAGAGCAGTCATGATCTGTGGACAGGTAAAAGGGGGTAAAGAGCGAGGCAGGGTTCCTGGGTAGAGGAAACAGCCAGTGCAGAGGCTCACAGTCAGACAGAATGGGGGCCACGTGAGAAAGTGCACATGGACGAGACAGGGCAGCGAATGTCCTCAAGTCCGACTTGAGACACCCACTGTCACTTACAGCAAGGTGCCCTGTGTCAGGTGAGAGGCCAAAAACCCATAAACTCCAGCAGACCTTTATTTCGGAGAAGCTGCCAGGCCTGTCGCTAACAAAGGAGAGAGCAGCAGCTGGGAGAGGAAGGGGCGAGGCTTTTATGGGCTCTAGGTGAGAGGGGGAAAGGGTGATTGACATGTCACATCGGGATAGGTAGGAAGAGAGTGCATAGAGGGTCCTGATAGGCTGGAAGAGGGAAAGGGAAGTAGTCATCAGTTGCCTGGCCCGGGGCAGATTCTGAGTTACGTTTTGGCAGGCTTTTTGAGGACTGAGGCATAATGGATAGAAGAAGGCACCACCTTATAGGAAGGTGCCATTTTGTAACAGGTCCTGCCTAACACTCGGCATTTAGGTGTACGCTCGTGCTGACGTGAATCAAAACTGCACACATGGTGCAAAATATACTTAAATTCTCCTTCCCTACTACCAAAGTTATGTGGAGAGGGGGAATCTTATATTAATCCTGTATTGTGGCTAAGAGTTCTAAATAAGAATACTATGTTGTTGGTTGGTTGTTGGTGGGTGCCATCGAGTCGGTATCCGACTCATAACGACCCTCATAGGGTTTTCAATGGCTGACTGTTTCAGGATTGCCTTGGGAGTGGATTGTCAGGCCCTTCTCCCATTTTTGCGGTGCTGGGAATTGAACTCGGGACCTCAGAGACTGCAGCACAGTGCTCTACCAACTGAGCTAAATCCCAGCCCCAAGAATACTATACACACTTTTTTTTTTGTCTCCCTATGTAGCCCCAGCTGACTTGGAATTCACTATGTAGATGATACTGGACTTGAACTTCCAGCAATTCTCCTGCTTCTGCTTTTGAAATGCTAGAATCGTAGCCATGTACCACTATGCCAGGCTTGCCACACACATCTTAAGTCATCTAATCTTTGTGGGAAAAAATTTTCCCCTTTATTGATAAATGTGGGTGGGGTACAGAGTAATACAGCATTTGCTATTTTTGTGGCAAAATTTTAAATGTGCTAGCTAAAGTGTTATGTGAGGTTAAATTCAAAAGCAGTCAAGAAAGCTAAGCTATTAACAAACTCTCTTTAGGGAAAGAATATTGTTAGAGGCTGTGCATAGTTGGATATTTATAGACATGTTTCCCTTTTGGGAAAAACCTATATAAAACACTTGGATATTCGAATGTTTAGTTCACCCCAAGAAGCTTAAGGGAGCAGAGAATGGAAGGATGGGAAATATGAGTGGAAGTCATATTTGAGAGGTTATTGTTTGTTTGTTTGTTTTTGTTTTGAGACAGGGGGTTATTTTGTAGCCTACAGTGGCCTCAAGCTCATGATCCTCTTGCCTGAGCCTCCCTAGTGCTGGCTTCCCCCAGGTTTAAGAATTTTATGAACTAAAGTTCACTTGGGAAACATAACACACACAAAAAAATGGGAAGGTATATTTATAGCTGGGAAACAATAATTTCATTTGAAGAAATTTCTTCCTGACTGTGCAAAGTGAGGTCACCAATAATAAACTTTCACAGAATACTAACAAACATTTGTATTTGGTGCCTTTTTCCTTGGGATCATTTCCCCTGCAGGCTCTCATATAAGACTCTTGCTTATTGACATGTTATCTGTTGGCTGCATGTGTGGCTGTGGACCAAAAGAGCAAATGGCATTCATTTGGACTTATGTTTTTATTCTTACTGAAGGTTCAGATCAGACTATGATTGAAGCCAAGTCTGATCCAATATCTTTGAGGCAATGGACTGAGGGGTAACTTGCTCATTTGCATATCCTTTTTAGTTCTTACAGAAACACCTAGATCATTTAGGCAATAAATCAACCAAGAAAATATGGCCTGAGGGACAATGAAGGTGAACTGTTAGACCTGACAGAAAAACCAAACCAAACCCAACCAAACGAAACAGAAAAAGAATTCAGGCAACGTCTGAAGAGGTGTCCACCTATTTATGAAATAATAGAGCACAAGAGGCAGGGTTTAAGTCCTCATGAGCAATGTCTCATCGCTTACAAGACAGAATGGGATATGCCAACTTCCTGACAAGGTGGGGGTAGGGTCCATCTGTTTGGCTGTTACATTGGATGCTGGTGAGTGACTTCCAGCAATCCAGGCTCGTGGTCCCAGACGGAGTGAACTATCTGGGAAAAGTGGTGGCTGGGGCCTTAACTTAAACACACTGATTCCTTCCCATGAACAAGGTAAAGATCCTGGACTTTCTATGGCTTGGCAGGGAGACGCAGAGCATCTCACCTAAGACTCCCCTCTGCGGTCATCAACTCTATAAGAGGAATGAGCTTGAAGGAAAGAGAAGTCAATGTGTTTGTGTGTCTCTCAGCTTGATGAATGTGGACACTCCCCTAGAGAACTAATTTTTGTGGATAATGAAACATGGAAATGCTATGTTTTCCAATCAACAGCCAATCAGTCTGTGATATTCTGAATATCATTAACGGAAGTCTGTGATTTCCCTGCAAATTGCTTTTTCGGTTGCATTTTAAGATTCCATCTCCTAAGAATACACTGACAGATTGAAAGTTAAAGGCTGAGAAAGTTCACTCTAATGTGAGTCCCAGGCTTACCACAAACCCTCCAGGTAGGCATTGAGGCCTTTGCGAATGACGTGGCCCAAGTAACCATTTTTCTCAGCTACGTGCTTTGCCCACCTGAAAAGGAACGAGAAGATAAAATATGCAAACTGTGGCAAATTAAATAATCACTTTTTTCTGCATATGATCTCAATAAATCCCAGTTGGGGAATATTCTACTTGTTAGAATTTTTATAAAGCAACAAAGCAGAACTGAATGTTAAGAATGTTAAGAAGGCAAAAGAAATGCAACTGAGAGCTTTTTATTCAGTGTTCTTACTTATGAATGCTTAGCTGTGTTTTATCAAAACAAAGACATGGAGCATATGTAATGAAAAATATCTACCAATGTGGAAAAATCCCCAATCTCCTCCAAGAGTTCTATTATATCCTCCAGTATTTATTGGAGTGTAGGGTAGCTCAGTGGTAGAATACTTTGTGTGAGACACCAGGTTCAATTCCTGGCACTACAAAAAAAAAGGTAAAATATGTTTACTGATTTATTATAAGATTTCCTTGTTTTGTTATGTATCCTAGAGGGGTTTATTAATAATGAACTAGTGTGTTGTAATCTTTAGACTTAAGCCACCAAAAAATAATATAGTATAACAAGTTACTAAAAGAGGGAAACAGAAGACTTAAAAAAAATATTTGATTAACACAAAGGAAGGGTAAGAAAAGATAAAAAAGGCACAAAATAAACAAGATGGCACAAATAGGAAATAAATAATAAAATGGTAGATTTTAAAACCAAATATACCTATAATTACATTAAATGTAAATGGACTAAATATAACCATTAAAAACTAAAATTGTCAAACTCAATAAATAATATACAAAATTCATTAAATGCTGTTTATAAGGGACACACATTAAAATTGAACAACAGAGAAAGATTTAAAGTAATAGAATGAAAAAAAGACATACAAACTCTGACAATAAAACCTGGGGTGGCTATATGAACAACAGAAAAAAGAGACTAAGGTAAAGACCATCAACAGAGAAAAAGAGGATGTTGTACAATGATAAGAGTCAAATAGAAAGTTAAAACAATTCTAAATCTGTATGATCCAATGAAATAAATCAAAATACACAATGTAAAATTGCCAGAATGAACATGAAAGACAGTTAAATCTATATACATACAGTTTTAACATACTTCTTTTAATAACTGATATAACAAGTAGAAAAAGAAAATTCAGAAAGGATATAGAAGATCTGAACAATGTAACTAATGTAACTAATCTGAACAGAAACTTGATGTAATTGTGTATGTAGACATTGTTCCCCAAAAGTTTGGAAAGCACACTCTTTTCAAGACACCAGAAAGCATCTATCAAGATTGACCAAATAATGGTCATCAAGCATGCCTCAACAAATTTCAAAGATCAAAGTCATTCAGAATATATTCTCTGGTCATATTGGAATTAAGACAGAAATCAGTAACAGAAATATAACAAGAAAATTCCTGAACTATGATTATTCACATTCAATGTCCTACATAACAAATAAAAGGCTTCAAGTTAATCTGTTATATCATTGAATTCAGGTCAGGATAGGTTTGATCCCCAGTGTCTTGTGAGAATGACTTTCAGAGATCTAGGTGTGAATTGGCTTACAGCAAAGATCAGAAAAATAGTTTTTCTGTAAAGGGCAAGATGATAAATATTTTAAGCTTTGTGACCTACAGATGGTCTCTGTTGCAGATTATTCTTTCTTTGCTTGTTTACAAATCTTTAAAAATGTAAAAGGTATTCTTAACTCTTACAACCACACAAAACAGGCAGAGCCACATTTCATCTGTGGGCCACAGTGTGTCAACTTCTGTAAAACATTTTCAGATAGATGAGACTTCAGAAATGTGTCTCCTGCTCCCTGTTCTTCTGCACTGTACTGCAAGACTTGCTGGACCAAAACAGGATCACAGGATCAAGCGAGGTCCAGCAAAGAGAATGAAAAAAACACCCAAACCAGCTGGAGGGAAGGGGACCTCCACTACGGTAAGAAAGTCAATCTCAGATGACAGCATCATCCCAAACAAAGGCTCCAGGAGAGATATTGCTAAGAAAGTTAAGAGAACACTAAATGAGTCTGGATATACTGAGAGGGGACTGAAAGACCAGAGGAGAATTTGAGATCAGATATTAGAAAATGGTAAGTATACAGAGAGCTAGACAAATAAACAATGATCAAAATAATTCCTCTCCCATAGGAAAGTTGTGCCAGAAAGAAAAATGATCAAAGTATACTACAGGGCTCAGCTGCAAACAGCATTGACATGGCCATGATAATGTTAACCCTGACACTAATCTGACCAAGATGATGCATTCATTGGGAAAATGAGAGAGGGCAGGAAGTGTGAACGGGTAGGGTAGTGGGAGGTGGCAGAGGGAAAGAGAAGAGCAACTCTACTCTCCCAAGGGACATCACTGGACAAAGCCTACGATGAAGATACCAAGAAAAGTTTACAGATGGAGGTAAATAAAGAAATTATTAAAAGATCAAAAGCCATTATTCCAGGAAGCAGGAAACAGAGTTGGGCGGGGCGGGGCAGGCAGGGATTGTTTTTTCTTGTCAAATTGTTGCTTTATTTTTAATTAAAAATTTCAAAAGTTTTTTCTTGTCAGTTATTTGGCTCTTTGAATTAAATGTATGCATAATTATAAAGGAATAATTATTAAAAACGTGCAAAGAAAAAGAAACGGAGAGGAAGGAAAGAAAGAAAGAGAGAGAAAGAAAGGAAAGAAAGAGAAAGTAAGAAAGAAAGAAAGAAAGAGAAAGAAAAAGAAAAGGAAGGAAGGAAGGAAAGAGAGAGAGAAAGAAAAAGAGAGAGAGAGAGAAAAAAAGAGAAAAGAAAAGAAGGGAAGGAAAGAAAGACAGGAAGGCAGGCAGGCAGGAGGGAAGGAAAGAAGGATTGAAGGAAGGAAGGAAGGAAAGAAGGATGGAAGACAGGCAGGAAGGAAAAGAAAGAAGTCCCTTTTCTCAGGTTTGGTGAACAGAGGATATGGCTTTTCCATCATAGGTGACATCTGACAGGTTCTTACACGACAGCTTTCTCGGGGTCTCTGGGGAACGTCTCCAGGTTGCCTGTGATGTAGTAGAGGGAACACCACAAGGTCCCTTCGATGTGTCCTCCTTGCGCAGCCTTATAGAAATACTCCCCAGCTAATGTCTGTGAGGAGGAATGAACAAATGTCACTGTCATTAGTGCAGACCCCTCCTGGCTGCGCTGGTGTCATCAGGCAGGGCCATGAGATTCTTGAAGGCTGATATAATCACAGGCTTATCACTTCTGATACTTTTAAGAAAACCAGGTCAAGCAATAGCTCCAGGAAGACAGCTCTTCACGGAAGCCAGCCTCCGGGATGTGTGACCTCGCCAACAGCTATTCTGTTGATTAAGTTTACCCAATGAGTAAGACAACATGTAACCAGGAACACCGCCACCATCCATTCGATCCTCACATAACCCCTGCACGCTAGACGGATGACTGTTGCAGAAGTCACACCAGGTGAAAATGCAAGCATTTGCTTTCCTAACCTTGCTGAAGGCCTTCCTTCAAACGCAGGCACAAAAGCTCCATTTCCAGTGGGAAGGTGAGAATTAGAATATGACAATAAAAAATCCATGGGCCCAGATGTGTGGGCGGGTTCCAGACATTCGCAATGCATAAAAATATCAGGCTTGTGTGCAATCAGAGAGAGGTGGAGGGAAAAAAAGAATACAAATACTAAGACAGGTGCCTGTACTGCCACTGATTACCACTATTTTTCGGAGGCAGTGAACGATTGTTTTGAAAAGCAGGTGCTCTGCAGGTAGATGACTTGGGTTTAAATCCCAGCTCTGCTCCTCACGAGGCGTGTGGCTTTGGGCATGTTAGTTACTCCCTCCAAACCTCATTTTCTGCAAGTGCAAACTGTGGCTTTTCAGAGTCCCTGGCAGGAAAGGGTGGGGTGAGAATTAAATGAGATAGCATGTTTTTAGGGTGAGCTTGGTGCTTCGCAAAGAATCCTCTCCCAGTGTGGTCTCCCTACCCCTGTCAAAACAGCAGCTGCCACCGTCTTGCCCACTCCGGTAGGTGCCACTTCCTCCTTCCATCTCAATCGATGCCAGGCACCCTGGAGTCATCTCTGATCCCTCCCTACCTCTCAAACCCCACATCCAATCAGGAAATCCTGTTGCCCAGATCTTCACAGTATCTGAAGCATTTAATCAGTGCTCAGCCCCTCCACTTACATATGCACTACCCTGTCTTATTTGGATTCCATGGGTCAACTGCCTTCCTCTTGCACTTGACCCCTTCAGTTAGAGTGCCTAGGATCTGGGAGGAGCCTTTTAAAGTATGGGGCATCACTGCCCCATTCAAAACTGCCTCTACTTTTCCATCTCCCTAGAGCAAAGGCCAAGTCTCCTCACAATGACCTGGTCAGTGACCTGTGTCACTTTAATTTCTCCCTATCTCTCTGTTCCAGCTATCCTGGCCTCGCTGTTGGTCCTCAGGCATGCCATGCTGGCTTTCTTCTCGGGGCTTTTGCCCTGTTATCTCCTTCTGGGACGTTCTCCTAAATATCCACCAGACTCCTTTAGGAGCCCGTGTAATGTCACCTCATCCCTGGTCTCCTTATAAAATTGTTGTGGTTGTTAGGTGCCATTGAGTCAGATCTGACTCACAGCAACCCCAAACACAGCAGAATGAAACTCTACCCAGCACTTCTTACTGAAGGTTCAGATCAGACTATAGGTGAAGCCAAGTCTCATCCAATATCTTTGAGGCAATGGACTGAGGGGTAACTTGCTGATTTGCATATCCTTTTTAGTTCTTATAGAAACACCTAGATCATTTAGGCAATAAATCAACCAAGAAAATATGGCCTGAGGGATAACGAAGGTGAATTGTTAGACCTCACAGAAAAACCAAACCAAACGAAACAGAAAAAGAATTCAGGTAATGCCTGAAGAGGTGTCCACCTATTTATGAAATAATAGAGCAACAAGAGGCAGAGTTTAAGTCCTCGTGAGCAATGTCTCATTGCTTACAAGACAGAATGGGACATGCCAACTTCCTGACATGGTGGGGGCGGGGTCCATCTGTTTGGCTGTTACCTTGGATGCTGGTGAGTGACTTCCAGCAATCCAGGCTCATGGTCCCAGATGGAGTGATCCTGGATGCACAGGATCTTTTTACATTTGAGCCCACTGTTGCAGCCACTACGCTTCTTCTCCTTTGGAGTCATGCCGCATCAGCAAAAGGAGGTCCCAGGGGCTCTACTCCATTCTGATCAAGGTCAACTCTACTTTGAGGAGACAACTCTTCCTCAGTCCTTTCCTGAATGCCTTCCAGGCTGAAGGGGCTTCGTTTTCCAGCACTATATTTGACAGTGCTTCTCTGCTATTCATAGGGCTTTCAATGGCTAATTGTTTAAGGAGGGGGCTGCCGGGTCCTTCTCATCAAATAACAGCCCTCAATCTCTTCCTGCCCTGTCTTCCTTGTCCTGCTTGTTTTCTCCCCATGGCACACGCCTCCACCTGCACTTGTATAAGACGTTCGCTTACTATCTTTCCCCTCCACTGAAATGCAAGCTTCCTCAGAGAAGGGACTGTTCTGTGCACTACTGGGTCCCCGGAGCCCATAAATGTGCCTGGCAGAAGCGCACATTCAGTAACTACTGTTGGCTCTAACGGTGCTCAGGTTCTTATTCCCATCATCAACATCATCAATATCATTATGAACAGAGAGGGGCCCATGACTCCACTACATGTAAGGCTCCCAGTTACCTAACCTTGCCGAGACGTGGCTGCCTGCTCTATGAAATGGACACAGTCATGCAGATAGTTCGGAGGACAGGCTACATGAGCCTGCACCTGTGAAGCGCTGGGCCCAGGGGAAGGGATCCACATATGCTGAAGTTGGTCACTGCTGTCTTCGTCCCTGCTAAATCGGATCTCAGGGACATCAGCACTTCGTGCTTCTAGGAAGATCCGTCTCTGCGCCGGCTCACGCTCATTCCCACCTTGTATCATTTCCCTCTCCTCCCTCAGTTCATGCTGTGAATATAAAGAGTCCCCAGAGGCTATGTGCTTTAACGTTGGGTCCCAATGGCACTGTCCTGGGACTTTGGAACTCTGGGAAGCAGATCAAGCTCCGTGGAAGCAGCTCCCTGGAGGTGGGCCTTTGGAAGTTTTTACCTCAGACCGAAGCCCAGGTCCCACTCTGTTCCTGGTCTGCCATGTTGTGAAGTCATCAGACACAGGCTCTGCCACCATGGCCACCATGGCTGCCCGGCCGCCATTATGGGCTGACTCTCTAACTGTGAGCTTCCAATAAACTTTTTCCCCTGTAAGTTTGTTTGGGCTGCTTTTTCTGCTATGTGATCAGAGTGACCAATACACTCCTCCAGGAAGCCTTCCTGGCTTCTCTGGCCTTCTCCAGTTCCCCTCTCCAGAAGTGCTTGGGTCATGCCACTTACTTCTTGTGGCACTAGTCTAAATGCATCCTTTGCTCTTCACTGTCCTGCCTTCCTTGCTGAACCCTGAGCTCCTATGGACAGGACCTTGTCTCACATCATGTCCTTATGTCCTTACCCCACTCCATCCTGTGCCTAGTCCAGGCTGGGCACACAGTACACTTTCCACCAATACTCATAACTGAGTGACTCGTCACAGAGCCACCTGAGGTCCACTCACCAGATTCCTTCCAGGAACTCCCGGGAAAATGCCATCCAAATACAGCACTCCAAGATTGTACGATGCATCCGGGTTCCCCATTTCTTCTGCTTTTAACCAGTACTTTGCCGCTTTGGTGTAATTCTTCTTGAATTTGTGGTAATACCATCCCAGGCCATTGACTGCCTGATGCAATCCCTGAATTTTGGAGTAAGAGAGAAGTTACTTTCTCCTGTTTTTAATAAAATCTGAAAAGATCTGGAAGCAGTTGCTGTGGAAGCATTCTGTGTGAGTCTGAGCAAAACCTTCCTTTTCTTTTTTTAGGAGCAGATGGCATTAAAGAAAAGCTAAGTGCTAGAAAACACGTGCCTGCCTGAGAGACTTCCCAGGTGGATTTCACCCGGCTGCTGCTGGGATTTCTGCCTTGCAGCTCCACAGTGCTGCTGGCCCCAAATCATTGCTCGGTGCCCGTGGACTCTGATGCAACACCCTTGCCTCCAAACCCCTCTTCTCACCCTGCAGGATCAACCGTGCCCTTGAAATTCATGAGCACTTGGCTGTGCAGGACGCCAGGCTGGGACGGTTTCTAGGTGACCCGCCTGCCCATCTGTTGATTCCTCTGCCCTGAATATCGCCAAGCCTTCCGAGGGAAGCTGCTGCACCGGCCGACTCGCAGAGCACCGGTGCCTTACAAATGGCCTGGCATCCCTAGTTCTGACGGGGTTCAGAGTCTGCTGGGCTGGAGCAGAGGGGGCGTGGGGGGAGGAGCACTTTAGAGCTATGAACTTGTGGCTGGAAGCAGGGCAGGGCACGTTCACATCAACCTAACCTTGAGCCTCTTTGTTCATATCAAATGCATTCTATCGGGTTCTGTCTTCTGCTTTGCGCAGGTGCCCCACTTTGGCGACAGCTTCTGGGACCTGTAGGGTGGTCACCTGAGTGGTCCTAAGAGAGCCCCATGAGACACCCATGCGCACACCTGCGCCTGCGCCTACAGCGCTCTCACTCCTCACTTCCTGCCTGACCCACGAGACCAGAACATGTTTTTTGAGGGGCAAAAGTGTTTCTGTATCCATGCCTTTGTGAAGGCAGAGTCTAATGTGGAAGCAAATCCTTTTCACCTCCCCTTCCACCAGGGAAAAACTGGGTGTCCCTTCACAGCAGATGCCAAGGTCCCAGCTAGTAGCCTTCTCAGTTTGCCACGGCTCCTAGAAACCTATACCTCCCCAGCTTAATGCTGTACTCTGTGTGCCAGGAAGACCTGGAGAAGAAACCAGCAAAGCCCATTGGAATGGAAGCTCTACAAGGCTGGCATCTTGATTTTTATCCCAAGCACACAGTTGTTATTGTTGTTGTTAGGTGTCATTGAGTCAGTGTCCGACTCAAAGCGACCCTATGTACAATAGGCAAAACACTATTGTCAGTGCTTCTCTGCTATTCATAGGGTTTTCAATGGCGGATTGATTTTTGGGAGTAGGTTACCGGGTCCTTCTCCCAAGCCTGCAGTATCTGGTGTTCCGAGGCGGTCTCCCATCCAAGTACTAACCAGGCCCGACCCTGTTTAGCTTCTGAGATCTGACAGGATCAGAAGCCACAGGCTAAGCACACAGTAAGCATTCAATAAACATTTAAATGAATGAGCCACCACATGAATGCCAGTGCAAACTAAAAGGGACTCCAAATACTACACCCTCGGGATTAAGAGGAGGGTTCGTGTTCAAGGCCATCAAGATCCCCAATCTGAGAGTGACACTCAGGGAATGTCACCACTAGGGATCCAGGTGTGGAAGAGTTCTTCTTGAGCCTGAACTAGAGTGAGGTAAGTTCCCAGTAAGTACTGCAGACTGCATTTGAATGGAGTAATAGACCATGCCATACTATAAGTAGCAAGAACCTGCTCCGGGACACATCTACAGAAGAGACACATCCACGTGGCTTTTCAGTGCTCACCTGCAGGGGCCACAGAGTGATTCAGATGCACCTGTCATCAGCCAAAAGCTTTTCAGAAGGGCTCCTCTAGAACCTGCATTGGACTCATTTTAGGAGCCCCCATGAAATTCTACCTTAGTGTTTAGTACTCAGACCTTGCCCTGGACATTTACCAGGCTGGATCAACAGGTCTGCCTCTGTGTGACTTGTGACTAATTCCAAAATCCAGGCTCTGTGCAATCTTTATCACAGTGCCTGACAAAGAGTAAGGGTCTAAGTCCTTGCTGAGTGAAAGAGAGAGAAGCACCTAGCATGTTTAAGGACGTGACTACCAGACTCCAGGACTACAAGGCTGCATTTCCCCAATACTCGTGGGAGTTTTGCAAAAGATTCGTTCAAAATAAAGCACATTAGACCCGGATTCACCACTAGGAGGGTTAAAGAGATGCAAATTTCACACCTGCTCAGAAACTCACCCCTCATGTTCCCAGGGACTGGGATTTAGCTCAGTTGGTAGAGCACTGCTCTGCAGTCTCTGAGGTCCCAAGTTCGATTCCCAGGACCACAAAAATGGGAGAAGGACGTGGCAATACACTCCCGAGGTAATTCCGAAATAGTCAGCCAATGAAAACCCTATGAGGGTTGCTATGAGTTGGATACCGACTCGACGGCACCTAACAACAACATGTTCCCACTTTGCCACGTTCTGAAGCCCCTGACCTCCGTGCCCACCATTAAGCTGCTTTGCTATTTCTGCCCTATCACTTGTGCTGGGGTCAGGAACAGGTGTGCTCAGCAGCAAGGTGCCTCCTTTTGGGTCACAGGCCTTCTTACAAACACCTAAGTGGAGAAGCCTTTTGAGTTTCTCAGTCCCTATTCCAACTTCATGCTGTACGGTCGATATTAGCAGCCATGGCAACACAGACATAGCCAAGAACCAAAGGGGCTGTAAAGTACTGTGTTAAAGTATAGAATTGTAGTGGTTTCTGTAGATCTATTCATCTGCAAATCTGCATGCAGGTGCAAGCATGTGAATGTGTACAAGCGTGTGCAAGCATTGGTTATGCGTGTGAACGTGTATATGTGAGCCTCCTTGCAAGCTCTGTTATAACCCCCATTCTGTGGTGCTATGTAGAAACTAGCTCCCCTGAAGAGTCGTCCATCGAAGTATAAACAACCTCAAAGACAAAGTAATTCATAAGCTAGGTAACAACCTTGGTAAACAGCCCGTTACCAAAGCACAAGAAGCAGATGGGAGCTGGACGTGACAGGGTTAACATCCAAGGAAGTGGGTTTTGGTTTCCTGATTCAATGGCATTTATGCCCATTCAGTTTAAAGGAGCCCTGCTGCTTGTTATCAGGGCAGCTCATGATTATAATTTTAGCCTTCAAACAAAATCAGCCCGCATTCTATTGAGGAGGTGAATTCGGCTTTTGAATGTTGCTCTCCCTACAGTGGCCAGTTTCTGTGTGTGTGTGTTGTAACTCAAAAATGACTAATCGCTGCATTGCAGGAACCCTTTCCCACCCCATTTCCATGTTGGCTTTGTGGGAAGAGGCTGGCCACTTCCTCTGGCAGCCTTGGAGAGCGTGGGTGTGTGGGGTAGTGGTTGGCTGCGACGGTATGCATGTGTTACCTTGGAAGCCGCTTTCTTCATCAGCTCTAAGGCAAGCCGTCTGTTCTTCTTCACTCCTTGACCCTAAACATTGATAAACAGCAATGATTATGAGGAAAATAAACCCAGAGCATACTCAGAAGAGCCTGTAGTTGTACCACTGTGGCGCCTGATCCTGTCAGATCTCGGAAGCTAAGCAGGGTCGGGCCTGGTTAGTACTTGGATGGGAAAACCCCTGGGAACACCAGGTGCTGTAGGCTTGGGAGAAGGACCTGGCAACCCACTCCCAAAAAACAGTCAGCCACTGAAAACCCTATGAATAGTAGAGAAGCACTGACAATAGTGTTTTGTCTGTTGTACAGAGGGCTGCTATGAGTGGGACACCAAGTCAACAGCACCTAACAACATACTCACAAGCATTATATAATGAGCCATGTTCAATGTATAAGATTTATAAATAAAACCCACACTCTCTTCATTAAAAACTCAATCTTAAAGAGCCGGGCGCAGTGGTGCATGCCTGTAATCCCAGCGGCTTGGGAGGCGGAGACAGGAGGATCACAAGTTCGAGACCAGAGGCAGTCTGCGTAATTTAGCGAGACCCTGTCTCAAAAAGTAAAAAAATGGGCTGAGGTGCAGCTCAGTGGTCCAGCACTTGCAGAGCATGCAGGCGCGAGGTCCCGGGTTCAACCCCCAGTACCGCAAAAAAAAAAAACAAAAAACACCTCAATCTTAAAGAGCCGGGCGCAGTGGTGCACGCCTGTAATCCCAGCAGCTTGGGAGGCGGAGACAGGAGGATCACAAGTTCAAGACCAGAGGCAGTCTGGGTAACTTAGTGAGACCCTGTCTCAAAAAGTAAAAAATGGGCTAAGGGTGCAGCTCAGTGGTCCAGCACTTGCAAAGCATGCAAGTGTGAGGCCGTGGGTTCAACCCTTAGTACCACACATAAAAAATAACCCTCAGTCGTCAACATTTCTGTGCATGGCACTGTTGCATCATCATCACCATCATTCTGCTCATATTTATGGAACAGAAACTACAAAGTTCAATGTCCCAGCTTATCTGTGATACAAAATCTCCCACTGATCACCATGTGAATCGCGTTCCTGTCACTGTTCCTGTCACTACACAGGCACCGTAGGAAGTAGCTGGGAATCAGGCTGGCTGTGTCTGGTCATTCTGGACGCTCTCCTCTGAGATTATCTCATTTGCCAGCCAGGTAAAGCACTTTATCTGTGTTCAACAGTCAAGACTTATTGCAGTGTCGCTTAGGACCGCCTTGGTCCTGGCTCAAGTCCCCAGGACGTGCCATGTGGCTTCACAACCAGCTTAAGAACCTGTTTCAAAGGAGATAGGACCCTGCGAAGTCGGTTGCCTCAGAGGCAAGTGACAAAAGCAAGCAAGGTTCTTCCAGCAAAATCGACATTTTCCAGAAGAGGTGGCTTGTCCTCCGTGGAGAGAAATGGGCTCTTGGGTCTCCTGTTCCTAGCCAGGAACTCTGTGTACCACGTGGAGGTGTGGGAGGATCACGAGGGGGAAAGGTGGGACTGAGTAGGTGGGAGGGGGTCCCTGAGGCCACCTGACATAGGTCTGATAGTGAGGATGCCAGACAAGGGGGCCAACGGACAATCACTGCTGCTCCCAACTCATTTAGGCTTATTGATCCCCTCCACACCCCAGCTGGACTCAGAAAAGGTCCATAGGGTCACAGGTGATATCACTGCAAGACAGCTTTGCAAGAATACAGCTGTTCGCTCTACTCGGACGCTTGGCTCTATAGGGAGTGGCGAGGGAACCACTAAGCTCCTCTGTGTTAATTCATGTGGAGCACAGGTCCTGGCATCACCAGCTATCCCTGAGGGGCCACTCATTCCCATCCAAGAAACTTCTCACAGTCATACACCACATGAGAACCAGAAGCAGGATGTGAACCCAGACCAGTGGACTCCAGCATCCAAGCTTGTAAACCACGCTACATTTTCTCCTGTACCACTCATTTCTATGTTGAGACCTTAACACATAGGGCATGCCCAATTCTATATTTTCTGGGGCTCCAAATAAAATTGTAAAACAAACTAACCGTTAAGTCATATATGCCAAGTTTCTACTAGACTTCAACTTACCTGTTTAATGACACTGATGGGCTGAAGCAAAGAGGATGATGAAAATATTTTTCAGAAGTGCACCATTACTTCATTGAATTAGAGAAGGAGAAGAAATAGAAAGACATAGAAGGACATGTGGGAGCCGGGCATGGTGGCACATGCCTGTAATCCCAGCAGATCGGGAAGCAGAGGCAGGAGGATCGCAAGATCGAGACCAGAGGCAGTCGGTGTAACTTAGCAAGACCCTGTCTCAAAAAGTGAAAATAAAGGGCTGGGGGTGCAGCTCAGTGGTCCAGCACTTGCAGAGCATGCAAGTGCAAGGTCCTGGGTTCAACCCCCAGTACCACAAAACAACAACAACAACAACAACAACAAAAACAAACCAACAAAAAAAAAGAAGGACATGTGGAAGAATCAGATGGGAAAGGAGATAACCTTTTTGGACTGCTAGAAAAGCATCAGAAAGATTAGAATTCCAGAATGTCAGAAGCCAATTGAACTTAAAAGTGTATCTCCTCTGATTTTTTGTTTTGAAGGAATCAGACTGGCGCCCAGAGAGGCTGGCTTACGCCAAAACCTCAAGGTTAGAGCTGCAAATACAACTCAGATAGTCCAATTTTTAGGGTAGGGATGTACCCAGTGTACTTGCTGTTTAATCCAGTGCACTTGCTAGCTTAATCAGATAAGTTCTTGCACCAAGACTGTGCACTATGTATGACTCTGCGTAGTATCAAGAGCTCTTAAATGAGACAAATGTCAAGTCCTGGTAGAGAAAGGGTGCTCAGTAACCAGCCACTGAATGCACTGAGGGAGGCCAGCCCCTGCAGCCAAGCTTCATCTACTTGTGGGTGACGATGGGAGGCACTGGCTGCCTTGCACAAACCACAGTCTCTATCCTGGCACCATCTTTGCGCACAATAAATTGGGTGCCCAAGAGCCCAATGCACATCACTGTCCTTTACATTTGGAAAACTCATTTTCTGCATGGGTTCTTTCACATGGAATATGCTTTAAAGGACCTCCTAGCCAGATGTGAAAATCTTCCCTAAGATACTGACAAAGGGCTGCCTTCACCCCACCCAGAAATAACAGAGCTAGAATGCAAGAAAGCTGGGGTGACAGAAGGGGGAGAAGAAAAAGAAAAAATCTTTAAGGTTTGTGAAATCAGACCTTGAGGAAACAGGTCCTACAGAGTCATTTAGGTATGGATTTGCCTCTCCCTGTGCATGGTGCATCCTTGGTGGGCAGAAATAATGTCTGACTAGTGCCTTTATCTCGTGATCCTCCTGCCTCAGCCTCCTCAGTGAGTCATCCACCAGTGTTTGATTCCAGCATCATGAAAATGGGAGAAGGACGTGGCAATCCATTCCTGAGGCAATCCCAAAACAGTCAGCCATTGAAAACCCTATAAGGGTTGCTATGAGTCGGAGACAACTTGACGGCACCTAACAACAACAGTGCCTTTATCTTCCCCACATTTTGCACAGGGGTCGGCCCCATTTCTGGTGGGCAGGTGGTGCTCCTCTGTGCCATCTCGGTCCTCTGTTTTCTCCTATAGCATATGAGCCCCCTGAGGCCAGGCATGTGACTCACGCATCCATATGTCCCTCCATCTAGCAGAGAGCCTGGCGTTTGTTGGCCCTGAGTGGATGCTTATTGAATAAATGTGGATGCACTGGCATATAGCAAAGATTCCAATAATTTCTATGTTGATGTGATGCCTAGAATGAGGAGGTCTGGGCTCTCAATTTGAAATCCTTAACAGCCATTAGGTTTTTAGGTTTTGATGGGATTTAGAAGGTAGGAATGTAGTAAAAATCATGGCGCTTGTTAACCAGCGCATGGCCAGAGCTGTGGCTCTGCAGACAGGTCTGGCCATGTGATTATGTGTCCCTGTTGTAAGATACTTAGCATGAGGGGTGTAGCTGCACTCTTTGGGCATGGATATAAGGTCCAAGAGTTTCTTTGCCAATGCCACCACTTTTTACTTTTCCAAGATTGGCAAGTTTATGTCTCTGTGTCTGGGGGTGAAGAGCACAGATTGTGAAGCCGGCCTACCTGGATCCCCTTCCCAGGTCTGAAACCTACCAGCTGGGCAACCTTGGGTAAATGACAAAACTTTTCTGTGCCTCTGTTTCTATATATAAACAATGATCATAATACACACTGTTGTTGTTGTTAGGTGCCTTCGAGTCCTGTCCGATTCATAGTGACCCTCATAGGGTTTTCAATGGCTGATTATTTCAGGATTGCCTGGGGAATGGATTGCCATGTCCTTTTTTGCGGTGCTGGGAATCGAACCTGGGACCTCAGAGACTGCAGAGCAGCACTCTACCAACTGAGCTAAATCTCAGCCCCTATAATACATACAGGTTACACATAATACCTGCCAAATTGGCTGTGGAGATTGTGTGGTCATCCAGGTAAAGGAGGGAACAAGCGCTCCATCAATCAGTATGTGCAACTGTGCCTTTTGTATAAGGCACCACATGTTGCAGTTTTCAAAGCCCCTTGGTTATTGAGTCTCACTCAGTCTACGGTCATGACCATGATTCCGTGAGATCAGATGTCTCCAAGCATGTCCTCTGTCTGTCCCCAGGGCTCTTCCCTGCCTCTCCTCCTCATTCTCCCCCTGGCTCAAAGTCAAGAGGGTCGTTTCCATTAGTGAGACAGTTGGGATCTGGCCCAAACACGCACTCGGTTGAAGCGATAATTCAATGAGGACCCAGCGGCAGGTGTGTGGCATCTGTGGGGCTGGTGGCCAGGTACCAACCCATGAAATCTAAGCATCCTCTCCAAAATGCTACAGAAGTACATGGAATCCAAGTGCCAAACACCGGACTGGTAATTAAAAATGCAACCAGGGAAGTGCCTTTGTTCCGTCTTTTATGCCAGCCTCCCTCTCCATCATGAATGACAGCAGCAGGTACTAAGTTTCTTCAATGACAGACTCTGTGTTCGCCTCTCCGCCCACAGGACGCTGTTCAGGAAATCTATTATCAGGATTGTGCAATTTCAACGCAAATTAAGTGATTTTTACCTTGAATAACACGATGGCGTAGTCATATATCAGCGCGGGATCCTCAGTCTCCAGGGCCCCCTTGGCATACCACTCAATGGCAGCTTCGGGATTCTTGGCCACGCCTTGCTGTCCCCAGAACAGCATCTGGGCCAGTCGTTGCTTAAAGACAATAGCAATTTACCACAGTGACTTTCCTGTGTGTTAACACCTAATATAGGACTTTGAAAAGTGGGAGGAAAAACCTAGTTTAAAATGGTTCAGGCTGAGAATCGAGAATTGGATGGACACACTGCGCTTGCCAGTGAAACGTCAGCAGTGACTTGGACCGCTTCGGAGCGGAAGTGTTACAAGTTAGGCTGTGACGCGCCATGGCTGCAGCCCTGCCGTGGCTTTAGAAGTGTGTGTGGAGCCAGGAGAGGTGGTGCTGTCCTGTAATCCCAGCGACGAAGGCAGGGGGATTGCAGGTTCGAGGCTAGAGGCAGCCTAGGAACTTAGCAAGATCCTTTCTCAATTTAAAAAATAAAAAAGGGGGCTGGGCGTGGTGGCACACGCCTGTAATCCCAGCGGTTTGGGAGGCAGAGGCAGGAGGATCGCAAGTTCAAGACCAGAGACAGTCTGCGTAATTTAGCAAGACCCTGTCTCAAAAAGTAAAAAAAAAAGGGGCTGGGGGTGCAGCTCAGTGGTCCAGCACTTGCAAAGCATGCAAGCGCGAGGCCCTGGGTTCAACCCCTAGTACCGCAAAATAAATAAATAAATAAACACATACATACATACATACATACATACATACATACATAAATAAGGGGTTGGGGGTGCAGCTCAGTGGCAGAGCACATGCAAAGGATGTAGGAGGTCCTGGATTCAGCCTCCCAGGACTAAAAAAAAAAAAAAAATTGTGTGTGGAGAAGCCTCACCAGCCTGGGATCCAAGAGACTGTGAGACCAGAGCCCTGCCAGCCCCCATCAGACATATAGTGCAAGCAAGAAATCAACTGGCATTGTCTGAAGCCACCAGGCTTGTGAGGTTTTGTTACCGCAGCGTAACCTGGTCTGCCGTGGCGGTTTTTACCTGAGCAGCCGCGTTGCCTCGGGTAGCTTCGTGCTTCAACCACATAAAGACATCACCATCTTCTTTGGTTTGGATCTTGAGTATTTCATCATCCTTTAGTCTAATGGTTTCAACATATGCCTGAAAAAGAAGGAAGAAAAGAATAAAGGAGGAACGTTTAAGAGGAGGGAGAGAACGAAGAAAGGAGGGAGAGAGAGAGGGAGGAAGGAGATATTCAAATGCTATAGGCATGCACAAGACAGGGCGTTATTTTTAAACCAGCAATTGCTCAAGCGAAAACTACATGAAGGAATAATCCAACTATGAGGCATGCCTACAATGCCACAAGATCAAATTCTTTTTAAATGAATGTATCACATCTCGCATATCTACATGGGTGTTTGTTCCTATCAAAGTGTTTGCTTGGGGCGGTCAGAATTTTTTCCACTTGTGTTCCTATTATTCAATCTTGTTCAGAAGGCCACCTGGCACCACCGATCTCCGAGCCAGATCACACACACGCAGCATCAAGAACGGCAAATCAATATTTTCTAAGTAGGATCTTACTTTTATCCCAAAGGATTACTAACCTGCATGACCAACCCCTTTTATTTCACAGGCTGAGCTTCAGATATCTTTCTGGCTGTTTCTAAAAAATTTTAAATCTACCCTGAAAAGAAGAGGGGGGGATGTTAACCCTGAGAATTTGAGAAAGAACATTCTGAAGCATGTCAGAATGAATCACATTAAGGTGTACATTAAAAATTTCCAATAAAGAAAAAAAGAAAGAACATTCTGGAGGCTCTGAAGAGGAACCTAAAGGGAAAGATCAAAATGTGTTTTAAAATTTGCACATAGCTTTCCAGGTATATGACTCCTTTGAAGAAAATATGATTAATTTGGACGTATACATTTTGACTGTTCATTAAAAATCCACTGCTGGGTTTCCCAGTCTCCCCTTGCACGTGATAAAGGCTACGTAACATAGCATGAGGGGACCCCAGAGAGCCCTTCCTGTGCCTGGTGCGTGCCACAGGCAGGTGGTGAGAAATTGGATGGACTAGTTTGGGAAAGACGCCTCAGAGAACACGAAGCCGCGCTGATTTCCCTTCTGACCACCTTTGTTAGTTAGGAAGAGGATTCAGAGACACAAACTGCCGTCTGCATCCCCATTCCTTAGAATGTCTCTGAGCAGCCTTGTGGCTGCATGGAGCCTGGGGCCCTTTCAGGGGCCATTTGGGAGCTGGGACTTGGGGCCATGCTAGGCTCAGAGCCTGGCACAATCCATTCCTGCCGGACGTCCAACTTCAGGAGGCCACCAAGCTAATCGCAACAACTGGAAGAATGACAACCACTGTCTCCTCTCGCTGAAATCACCGATGCGCTGGGTGTTCCACAAATGTTTTCTCATTTAATCCTCACAACAGAGCTGTTACTCAGGGACCCCTTCCCCCGATTTCTTGGCAAGAAAAGGGAGGCTCAGAAAGTGAAATCATGAACTCAGGTTCACCCTGCAGTGCAAGTGCTGGAAGCCAGGGTGGCCGGACTCCAGAGACAGAGCTCCCCGACGCTCCCACGTGGT